>JANSLP010000513.1:0-15482 GCA_029298735.1 Ophiostoma sp. CBS 140.51
GAGGGGTTCTTGCTCTGGTAAAACAGTGATAAGGTGTAACGGTCGATCAATAATCAACACGTGTAAAGGGGGTTCTTCGTATGCAATGATGGTACAGGTATACAACTTTATGTAGGTTTGTATTTTAGATAATCGGTAGCGACTGAGTCTTCTGTCTGTCTAGCTGGGAGGAAGCCTTAGTCTTATATATCTATTATGCTTTAGTTAACTTTATCCTATGGCTTTATTTTACTCTGAAGTTTATTTAGCTTTATACGTAGCTTTATGTTAATCTGAAGTTTATCCATCTTTATTCGTAGCTTTATTCTGATTTAAAGTTTATCCAGCTTTATTCGTAGCTTCATTTTAATCTGAAGTTGTATTCCTGCCTTCTAATTGGTCGGTCCTGCGCTACTCATTCTTTCAGCTACACTGGCGTTATTCTTCGCGACTTTATTCTTCCCGTCCCGTTAAGGGGTCGGTTCGTTGTCCTGGCCCGTTAGTGAGGCCGTGGGGGCCATATTAGTAACATGTAACTCACGCTTATTAAGCAACTGTATTGGTGGGTTACATTATATAACTTTCTGTATGGCTTGCCTGCGTTGCTACTTAACCGGTGCCTAGAAGAACATTTTCGTGAATGAAAAAAATGAAGGAAAGACAAAAAAAAGATCTATTCGACTCGTCGTAAAAGCGTACCCCTTAATAAAGTAGTTATCTTTTATTACTACGAGCATAATATAAAGACGCCCCGTTCCTAGTTTTCGAGAAGACGTATTTCTAAACTATTATTTTCCACTAAACGCACTCTTACCTTCATTAACGACGATGCCTCAATTTATTTCGTGTATACACTGCCAAACGGCTAATTCCAGCTCTGCAACACAATACTGTATACGATGTGGATTTCAACCAACCACAATTTGTAAAAACGAAGTGTGCGGTAGATCTCCGCCCGTAAAACACGAGCCAAAGACGTAAGCCTTTCTTATATTTATTAACGTATAGAAGAACATAATATTCACTATATATAGCGCCATAATCACTCAGGAAAATACAGTAAACGTTAAGACTTAATCTCCTTTATATTACGAATATAGCGCCTACGGGCCTCGCCAACCAGCCAGACGATAACCGGGACCGGAGGAATAATAAAGCGACCAACGCAAAGCGGCGGTGCAAGTTTAGCTGAAAGCGGCCGCTTTTAAACCCAGGGTAGACAGACGACTAATACGAAACGAACCAATTAAAAGAAGGAACGAAACCTCATATAACCTCATATAAGAAACCTTATACGGAAATAAGGATAAATAGATATATTAGACTGAGGCTTCCTCCTAATAACCTAGATAGAAAACTTAGTCGCTACCGATTATCTAAAATATAAACCTATATAAACTTGTATTTTTATACTATTATTATATACGAAGAACCCCCTTTTTTACGTGTTAATTATTATTCGACCGTTATACCTTATTACTGTTTTATTAGAGCAAGAACCTCTCCCCTAGACTTAATTACCTAGTAGAGTCTATTACTCTTTAAGAAGTACCTTTATAACATTCAGATAATCAGTAGCGACTAAGTCTTCTATTTATCTAGCTAGGAGGAAGCCTTAATCTTATATATCTATTATACTTTATTCGTATCTCATTCCTTATTTTATTTCCCGTATAAAATAACTTCTTTCATTCGTATCTTATTCCTTATTTTATTTTCCGTATAAGATAGATCTTCCATTCTGATTAGTGGGTTTTGGCGCCACATTTCTTTCAGCCACATCCGTGCTGTCTGGCGTCAACCTTCGCGTCTTTGTTCTCCCGTCCCGTTGAGGGGTCGGTTTCGTTGTCCTGGCCTGTCGGTGAGGCCGTGGGGGCCATGTTCGTAACACAGAGTCTCGACGCCATTATAAAACATTATGTGGACAGCAAGATGAACGAGTCAGGGAGACAATGTTACAGAACTCCGGTCAGCAATTCGAGCCTATTCCAACAGTTGGGCCGACGGTGGCATCCTCTCAACCCCATGAATCATTACATCCAGGACAGCCGGCAAGCATTCCGCCGCCACCACCGCCTCCACCTCCACCAGCACAAATCCCGCCGGTTACTTTAGCACCTACTAGTCTTGGTAGGCTGAGTGCTTTCGGTGGCTTCGGGGGTCTCGGTGGCCAAGGAGCTGCCGCTAGCTCTGTCAACTCGAGTCAAAACGAACCTCAACATCAACAGAATGCCGACCCGCCGAGACGACCTTTTGACTTTGAACCTGGTAGGCCTGTCTCTTATGTCCCGGTCTATCCTCGTGTACAGCAATTTCCCGTTCCCGGACGATCCGACCCGGACGGACCTCTTCCCATTCCTGGGCCGAACCAAGTTTACCGGGTGATTGATGAGATGGCGGACGAGCTCTTGAGAATCAAGGGCGACAACGACTGGGGAGAGGCATATACGAACATTGTGGCCTCGATGCGCGGTTTTGCTCTGCAGTTCAAGTCGTCGCCCGACCTCGAGCTGGACCCAAGCGAACAACACGAAGAATCCACTCGACAGCGCGTTCGCACGTATCCGCCGGCGCCCCGTCTCCAGCTCGTGCCCAACCCCTTTGGCCTACGTCTGTCGCATGGTGGTGGCAGACTCGTTGGCACACCGAACAGCAAAAGTAAACTGTTGAATCCCGCGGCCACGCAAATGCCGCCTTGGTCGAACTGGAGCCCAATCATTCCATATCAAATGGTAAAACCTGTCTACATGCAAACGATCCCCCACGACCAGTATGTGGCGGCCATTAACGAGTGGACGTCCAAGGAGGAGGAGGCCCGCAAGTAAGACCTCGCCGAGGGTCGTGAGCCACCGCCATTCCATGAGACGCCTCCTGCTTGGCCCTCGGGGTATTCGCCGAAGCGAGACTTTAACATCTTCCACGAGTCTGTCAAGGACTCGGAAGAGGCCCAGGCCTGGCCCAAGGGAGACATCAACTACGCAAGTGAAAAGTGGGAAGTAATGTCAGTAGACGAACAGGCAATCTATGGGAAGCTGTGCGAGGAGAGGCGCAGGTCGGCTTGGTTAGACTCTTTGAACAAACGCAAACGTCCACGTACTTACTGGAAGACGGAAGTCTGATTCATGTATTTTATTTCCATTACACTTATAGAAAAGCTTTTATTGATTTGTTTTCAACGCTGATTTTTTCTCGGGTTTTAATTTTCATTTTTAACGTATTTTCTGTACCCTTAAATCATCAGGGATTCAATTGCGCCCACGTTTACCTAAGAAGCAACCGAGTTGTCGTTCTGTTCCGAGTCTTGGCTTCGTGATATTGTGCAGTGATGTTGGTGCCAAAACATAAAACTCGGATTTTCCGGGGTTCTTCCTAGCAAGCTTCCCCTCACGGCAGCTCCCAGTGACGGAAATACAACGTCAGTGTGGACTTGCTGTTTGCCTTTCCAGGGAACGGGTACGCTTGGTCCGTAAAGGAAAGGCTTGAAGAGAAGTGGCTACTTCGTAGAAAATGGAAAATACCGAGTACGGAGTACGGAGTACTGGTGTCAACGTTTATAGACATTGTTAATTCAAGAGTACGCAGTGAATGTCGGACCAGTTATCGGAGCATTTGTGTCGTGTTGTTTAGCGACTTCTCGTTTATGTCCTGTTAACGTCCCCTTCCTTTCGCCAACCAGACTTTAATTGAACGTGGTTGCGAGAACGGAGAATACAACATGGCTTGCAGGTTCGACCAGCAAAACGCATTTGCGCAGACACAAATGGCTGTCTTTTACTTCGTCGTAACGGTCTCATTTCGACTGTTTTTGGAAGCAAACTTCCAAACTATCCGGCGGTCGAAAGAATGCATGCGATGTGTCGGTTTCTGCCTGTATGTATTATACGACAAACTCCACGGCCTTTGTCTGTCTGCGTCGAAATATTACAGTTTGAAAGTTTTTATTTCATTTCCATAGTTCTTATTACTGCAGCCAGGTTTCAATTCCATAGCGGGCCATGCCGCTGATGTACCATCCGTTGAGTTGTTCTCCGTTCCCTGTGTGGGGGTCACATCCCTCCCTTAATGTTCTTCAGGGGGGTGCCACTTTGTATTACATCTCCACCTCGCGTTAGACCTCCTTCATGAGCCCAAACGTTGCTGTCCATTGTCGAATGCGCTTTCCGTAAAAATAGAATGGAATTGCCAGGAGCAGCACAGAGAATTGGATGGCAACCATCTCTCCAAAGGCCTGTAGTTATGCGTTAGTATCGAGATAGAATATCTGGATGGGGGGAGAGGACAACCTACATTCTGCACACCGGTGGCGGTTTGCGAGTTTTTAGTGTAAAGGGCCAGCACGGTGGCAATCACGTTGCGAATCACAAAGACGACTGTCAGCGCCTCACCAGCCAGATCGTGGTAGCCGTCGACAGCGTAGGTGACAACAACATTGGCGACGGCTGTCAAGCCAAACCCTTGCATACCGTAGCCAAACGCTGGACCGACCCACATTGTATGGTGCGAAATGGTCAGACCGAAAATCAGGATGCCAAAGAGGCCAATGAGCGCCGGGATAATAATGGCGGGCAGGCGGAACTCGGGTTGACGGCGGCCACCGTTAGCACGGGTCATGCGGTTGGCGATAATATCAATGAGTTTACCGCCGATGAAAAAGGCAAGGACGGCGCCAATGAAGCCAGAAATGGACAGCAGGCCCAAGCTGCCCGTCTTCCAGCCGTAGGGCAGCTTTATAAACGTTTGTGACGATGTCAGCTGCACCACAATGTTCCAGCCGACAAACGTACCGACCGTCACGCTAGTCCACGAAATGGGCGGGTAGGCAGCCATGGACAAGATGCGCACAAATATCTTCCAGAACGACTCTTGCGGGTTGTCTAATCGTCAGGGACAGCCAGTCCTTAAGGCGGCGCTTGGGCGCAAAGGTCTCGGCGGGCTTGGCGACCACCTCTGGTGTGCGTGCCGGGTAGTTTGTTTCGCGGATCGTGACGAGGCCGACCAAAAAGGTAGCGCCGCCGGCAATAGCAATCAGTCCGCACGTCTAGCGCTAGCCGACCGTCTGCGTGATGTAAGCACAGATCAACGGGCCCAAGAAGAAGCCCATAGACAGCGCCATGTGGAAAATCATCATACAGTGGCCGCGTTCGTCAACGAAAAACAGGTCGGCCGCGAGCGATAGAACCGTGGCGTCGGCCGACGATGCCGCAAAGCCAGAGATGATGCGCGCCGGCAACAAGCTACCGTAGCTCTTGGCCTTGAACAACCAGACATTCGTGCCGACAAGCAACAGCAGCGATATTAGGTAGACGGGCCGCTTGCCCACAACACGTGCCAGCGGCACCCATACCAAGTTGCCGACGCCGAGCCATAGGACGTTAAAACACACGAGGTAGCCAATACGGGTGGTCGACTATTTGAATTCGGCGGCCAGCGGTTGAACTGCGACAGTAAAGTTGGACGAGTTAAAGGTGGCGAGCACGGTGAAGAAGCAAATTGTGAGATATGTCCAGTACTTTTTCCATCCTGACCAGTTCTGGAAGTTAATGTTAGCTTTTGTTGAGGCGAGTACCTAGCATGAAGTCAATAACTTGAGAGCTATGTATACTAGAGGATCGTTTGGATCGTTGGTCGGTTGTGGCAATAATGTCCGTTCTGAGACTGTGAACTTCTCGTCTGAGCTGGTCTCCTGAGGTGAGGCAGATGCGGCTGTCACCTCCTCGTGGACTTCGACAGGCTTTATCTAGTCTAATAACATGGACCAAGTTTTGTCGTCGGTTATCGTCAACTGTCGTCAGTTTGTGGGGCGTTGAAGTAAAAGAAAGGGTGGAGAGGTCGAGAGGTCGAAAGTCGCCAGAAAGACGGTACGCTCGAATGAAGGATGTTACAAATATGGCCCCCACGGCCTCACCAACAGGTCAGGACAACAAACCGACCCCTCAACGGGACGGGAGAATAAAGACGCGAGGGATAACGCCAGGACAGCTCGGATGTAGCTAAAAGAATGTGGCGTAAGAACTAACCAATCAGGATAAAGAAGTTATCTTATACAGAAGGAAGGAGAAGAAGAAAAAGAAGAAAAAGAGAAGAGAAGAGTAGACAGCTCTACCTCGTTGGTTTAGGGGGAGTGGGTCGTCCTCCGCTACTAACCATGTCTAGGCTTCCGCCACGGTTACTCGGCAGCCGTCTACCCGTCTACTAGCCGGCCCACGTGTCGCCGGTTGCCTTGCCCGGGGTTGTTGGCTCAGGCCTTGGCTGAGCCACCCTCGGGCCCTTGGCCCGTCACATCAGCTTACCTTACGCCACTTCTCTCAAAGATACCTCACACATCATGTTCTGTTGTTTAACGAGCCAGCGGTTGTCATGCTGTATGTCTTCGGGTCTATGCGCAGTGAGATCAAATCACTGAACAAGGATGGGAATCATCTTGTTGATCTCCAGCAAGCTGATGTTCTTTCCGACACATGTGCGTGAGCCCGCACCAAACTGTAATGTATAGGCGCAACAATTAGCAAAGCCGTAACAAGGACGGTGGACGATGGACTTGGGGAAGATGCACTCACGGGTATCCAATATGATTCCATCGCCGGAATCTTTTCTTCCTTCTGGTCTAGCCATCTCTCTGGCCTGAAAATTGCGGCATCGGCCCCGAAGACATCTTTGTTCATATGGGCGACCCACGTATTTACTCCGACAATAGTCTATTCCAACAATTACTTGCCGCTTATATTCGGCACACAGAAGCGATTGGTGGGAACACGCGACACATACATTCTCGGGAAAATAAGTCTCCTGAATGGTAATCCCACCTGCTGGCACCACGCGTGCTAGGGGGAGGCCAGTTGCAGGATGGAGCCGCAATCCTTCTTTTATACATGCTTGAAGGTACGGCATCGACTGGGTATCCTTGAAGGGAATAAGACCGATCCCGCCGATAGTGGTAAGCTTATTATCAATCTCCTTGCGAAGCTGTAGCGTAGTATGTTAGAATACCGATTTTCATTTTAGTTTATTATTGTCTTTTCACATACCTTTAAGTAGACGGTCGGAGAGCTTATAATGTTATATAAAATAGAGCAGAGAGAGATCGACGTAGTGTCCGAACCAGCGCCGATATTGGTCATGCACGTCGTCATAATAGCACTGTCGGAAAACTTGTCGGGGTTTTTAGCGTTCATTTCTATTAGTTTAGAAAGGAAGTCCTGCCTCTCGTCGATGTTGTGCTTCTTTACGCCTTTTTGCCGAGCGTCTTTAATCTGGTTGGCAACGAAGATGCCTACGCGCGTAATGCCGTTGGCGGGCATCTTAGTCATAAGCCAAAACAGCGGCTTATGCAACTCGTGAACGACGCCAACCACGGCTGCATACTTAAGGTAGTCATGAAGACTACCAAAGATCTTGTCGTCGTCTAATACTCGGTCTAAAAGCCCGAACCGTTTTGCCACCTATTCACACACCAGTCTTGTTTCTCGAGGTATACATTGTAAGTAAGATGTAATGATGCTTACCGTCAAACGGCCAATCACATCAAGTGCGTAGCATTGCATCCAAAACTGAAGGTCAAGAATGTTCCCTTTGCCTTTTCGTGCAAACTCGGTGAGCCGCGTGAGAAAAATCTCAACGCATTCATCAACATCTGTCTCCATCTTTCGCAGCGATGTTGCAGAGTACAGACTGGCAACCAGTCTCCGGCGTGCCGAGTGGCTGGCCGGGTTTCGATCCGTGAACAAGTCTGGGAATGTTTCCATGGGATTATTCGACGCTTCATACCAAGGAGCCTACTGCCCGTTAAATTATTAGTAAAATAAAATTATCCAAGTTACCAATTAGCCAGGACTGGCTAAGAAAGGCGGATAATTAATGAAATCGTCCAAATTCGTATACCAAGACAGTTTATAAGCTATAACATACCTTAATAAATCCTTTTCCAGATCCGTATATAGATTTAAAAGCAACGGGGTCATCTAAGCTATATTGGCCAGGTGCGATCCGCACAACTGGGCCTTAATATTGCGGCCGTCTGTAAATCAAAAATAGCCCCAAAAGGGTTGGAAGGGAAAACATACCATATTTCCGGTGAAGGTCAATGTTAACCTTGTGACAATCACCCTTGGCAACATTTTTCAAATACCACCATCGTGAAAACCGCGCTGCAGTTCGCCCTGGGACCTTCCGCAAGGGGGAAGTTAGCTCGCTAAAGAGTCGTCTGGCCAGAGTAAGGACAACGACTCCAGCGACAAGCAACCACAGCGACTGTGAAGAGCTGATGAGCATCATTATGAGAGTGAGTTCAACTGTGTAGCGATGTTGCGGCAGTGAATTGACAAAAACAAAGCTGGCTCATGGTAGCCATGTGACGTACTAATATTGTTGCAACGCAGCACTGTTTGTGGGACATATGGAATGTGGGGAAACCCCAGATTGTTTGGCGACGTCCCCCACAATGCTGAATGCGGAGTATCTATTGATTGTTTGTGGGGGATGTTCGATTGCTTGTCAGGTTGCTAGTGCTATGAGCCCAATTGCCGCCACATGTGTATGGGTTCTCAGAATGTGGCCCTACTCGTGCGATGCCCCACTTTAATGGTCCAACTCTACGAGCGCACCATCTAAAGATGGTGCTCACCACCAATCTGGCCAAACCACCAGTCTGGCCAAAAAGAAACAAAAAGAAAACCAATTTAACTTCAAAAATTAAACAAGAAATGAAAAATAGCTATATCGCCTTCCAACTCCGTATATATGTTCCTTCCGTATGATAATTTTGAAATCGATGATTCCACCGGTATTCTCTTGCCTTCTTAGCCACCATTTCTGCGATTCTTTTGCGTTGTGCTTTCTCCTTGGCTTCCGCTGCCTCAACTATTTTCCTTGCCGGGATAATGTCTTCATCCTTCCTCTTTTGTATAATACCTCTAGTATTACGGGCCACGAGAGGCCCTCCAGCCTGCATAGGCCTGTTTTTTTGTGCTTTTCGTATACGTTTGACGCGCTGTGCTAGCTCGGTGCGGCCGAGGTCTTGGTTGACTTGGAGAACCTCTGCAGCTAAGGACTAGGTGTAACGGGTCACGTAGCAAGAGTATACGGGATCTCGAAGCAAAGTGCTTAATTCCAACGAAACATCTAGATAGAGAGGAGAGGGAGAAAGAAAAGAAGGAAAGAAGGATCATGGGAGTTTTCCCTAAACTAGCTCCTGGTCTATGGCCCGTGCCCGCCGGGCCACTCGTGCCCGGCCCACTCGTCTCTAGGCCGTGCGCCTCTCGGGTGTATGTCCGGGCAGAGCCCTGCCCGTCCCCTATGCCTGTGGCCGCCGGCCCGGCACACTCGGGTGTGTATGTCTGGGCAGGGCCTTGACTGCCCGTGGCCCCTGGCCCGTCACAGAGGATATGGTAACAGGAAGAGTAGAGTGTACGTAGATTATATAATTTTTGAAGTAATTAGTTCTGTTTTTTTTATTTTTTTTTAATTTTTAATTTTTTTAATTTTTGGCGATTTAAATTACACGAAGACGGGCCGGTGTATAAATAAGTCACGTAATAATAGTTGCCATCATGTGATTTAATTGTACACCAGTGTACACCTACTGGGAGCCGATTACGCACGTAGACACATCATGTAAACATGTTAGGCAATATACATAACATTCTATGGAATAGACAAGTCAGGCCTCTCAGAGGCAGGACCACCTATCTAGAGCCCATCACGTAACGCACACGTGGCTGGCTAGGCTGGTGGGTCCAACAGAACATATTTTAGTGTTTCTGTTAATTTTGGTGTTGTGTTAGTGTGGTCAGGCAGCGAGTAGGCAGGCTGAAGTGCCCGCTCCTTTCGTACACAGTTCCGAATGGTTTGAACCGATTTGTCTTGTCATATTAGTGTAATCGAGCTTTATTGTTGTGAGTTTTATAGGAGTCGCTCGCTTATATGCCTCGATCGTATATAGACTACGTCATATGCTTTCTAAATATTTCAGGTATCATTATCATCCGAGTTCAAGACGGGACTTTGGACCAGTCCCTGCACAGGCCAAAAACGGTGCGGCACAGCTTGCCGAGCTCGACCTTGGCGTCGAACTTATGCCACGAGCCCTGGGCGTGGTGGAGCAGCCGTGCGTCGGCGTTGGAGTAGGGCTTCGAGCCCATGTTGCCGTACTTTCCTCGACCAGGACTTCCAAAATGTTAGCTAATACCACACATGCACACAAACAAGCAGGACTAAAAGAAGAGGGGGCCTTCCTGCGTGATGGATTAGACTCACTTAAAGCCAGTAATCGGTAGGACGAGCACGTCACTGATGAGTTTCGCCTTGCCGCCATCCTTGAGCCCCGTCACCGCGTTCCACCGCAGGTCGAACCGCTCCTGCAGCCACGTGCTGACCGCAGCCGTGATCGCGGAGGGTCCCGTTCGCGTGAGAGGGTCGGCGTTGTATGACTTCACCACAGCATCAGCGCCGCCGTCACCGTCAGCCGTGGCCTGCTGGACCACGTCGACCTCGGCGCGCACGCGGGCGAGGAAGTGTGAGAGGGCGGGGTGCTGGGGCGCGGCGGCGAGCGCCCACTGGGTTAACTGAACAGGGTAGGTGTAGCCCATGCGCCAGTAGGCGTCGGAAGCCGGGTCGACGTCGGCCTCGAGGCCGACCAGGAGCTTTACGGGTCGCTCGTCGGTGCCCGGCGGCTCCCAGAGGTCCTCGTACCTGTCCGTGTCCCGGCCGAACGTGGCGCCCGTCTCCTTGTCAATCCACGTCTCGAGATCATCTAGGTGGATCCACTTGGCAGGGTGCCGCAGGGGCTCGGTGTCGATGTCGCCGTACTGTGTATGTTAGCAAAACCGACACATTGCCCCAGATAAAAGCACTTTGAGAACTGGGGAGATACATACAATGCCGCCGAACCACTTGCAGAGCAGGATGCGAAAAATGTCGGTCCGCTCCACGGGCGAGAAGAAAGAGAGGAATGGTTCAACAAAGTCCGGCTCGTACTTACGCATAAAGGCGAGCATACCCTCATCGTCCCAGAAAAAGTAGGCCATCGGGGGTCCGCCGTCTTCATAGCCCCCGCCTACGGCGTAGGACAGCCACCGCTCGACGCAGCGTAAGACCTTAGGCGTCCAGCCGTCGATGCTCGTCGTCACCCACGTCTGGTGTACGATCAGCGGGATGAGGGCGTGGTCCGTCCGCCGCGCGAGGCTACCGGACGCGGCCGCCGAGGCGAAGTTTGCCGCCTCGAGAATCGTGCGGGGCTGCTGGTACCGCTCGTCGATATCGGTCTTCCACTCGTCGGGGATGTACCATGCTGTTGAGGTGTTAGCCAACATCAGATGTAGAAGAAAAATGGAGATAACACAGGTCTTCGCGGAGAACGTACCCCCTCCTGTGCCATTAAACATGTGTATGTACTTCCAAACCAGGGGAAAGCCAATCGCAAACGTGCTCGCATCAGGGCGGGTGGCGGCGGCCTTGGGGTACTTCCAGATCCAAACGAACCAACAGGCCGCGACAAGCAGGACCACGCGCTTGGAGCGCAGGCGGTTGAACGGATAGAGCATAGTGAACAAGCTGACGACGACGATGTCCTGTCGCGTGATACATAGAAATCGACTCCCAGAACGGCCGAGAAATATCAGCTGGGTTTTGTGGTATACAGGCCGCCCTAAACCAGTGCCTAGTAAGCGGAAAGAGGAGACGTAGACGGGGGCGATGTTGGCACAAGCTGTGGTATTAAATGGAGCTGAACTGTACGGACCGCGGAGGGCGTTCGTCTCAATAAAGGTTGGCAGGTCCTGCAATTGATTAGGGGGCGGCGTAGTGCATACGTCGCGTCTCCACCGATGGACTGTGCATGCAGAAGAAAAGGGAGCGCAAAAAAAGTGGAAACCAAGGGTTGTGGGCGCAATACTCGGTACAGCCACGCTAACAGATTGCTAATATCCATGGCTAATTGTGTTACCTATGGTGGAATTAGACCTAAATACATAAAAGCCTCCTTATTACTGAAACGGGGTGGAGAGTCGTGCCCTCTCTTTCTCTCTCTACAACGCCCACAACCAAAAGGTAAGGGGGCAGGTAGGGGAAGGTAGGAGTAGAAATTAAAGGTTACCGGGATTCGAAATAAACCTTAGTAGGAGCACGGGCGGGCGCTGCGGGGCGGCTGCAAGGCTGAGAAATTAAATAAAAGCCAGGATAAGAGGCGATACTCTGCGAATTTAATTCTCCTCTCGTAGTAGTGCTTTGGTGACCACTCTGTGGTACTCACCTAGTTGTTATAGAAGAGGTTCTTTGGGATTATTAGCAAGGACTGTGTCACCTTTGAATTCGAACTTGGGTTGCCAAGGCCGTCTCACCGATCTAGTGCAAAGATGTTCTAAAAGACGCGACGTCGTTCTTCTTCCTCTATCCATGTCTTTAGTGGTGGTAACGAGGGTGGGCTGAAATAGGACATGGTGGTGTTGCGGTGTTGGTCGTCTTCCACGTTGAGCTGGAGAATCTCGACTGTTCGTGTCAGGGAGCCGATAATCATCGGCGTGGGCTCAGAAATGAAGTTTGCCGTCGAGGCGTGCGACGCCCTGGCCCAGGGGCCCAACAACATGCACGTGCGCGTATTGTTAGTTTCTCCTGCCAGCGCCTCTTTGATCTTCAGCCACTCGCCTACAAGCATGCCGTGCTCCAGCACCGGCGCACGCCTACTGTTGTCGTCGAAGCCTACGCCGTCAGCGGTTGAGAGCGCTGTGCTGACGCGGCTTACAGCATGCGCAGTTTTGGCCACTCACTGCCGGGCTCGGATGCTTACAAATAATTTGGGTTTACGTCTGAAAAACGCCACAAAGTACGCCAATCTCACTTCTTCTCACCGAAGCGCGTTGTCCTTAGAAGTCAGCATCCGCTTCATCGGCGTCCCTACAAAACTCGCGACCGTACCCAACCCAGCCCAGCGGGCATTTTCCCCGTCCTATTCACATCTGCTTGACCGATATGGCGGAAACGTCGAATCCCAATTTTCGCGCCATCATTGTCGGCGGCGGTCCCGTCGGTCTCTGTCTTGCGCACGCCTTCACACTGGCGGGGATTGACTACGTGCTGCTGGAGAGGAGGGAGACACCTGTCGAGCCGTCAGGCTTTGGTCTCGCTCTGTGGCCTCATGGCGTACGGATCCTGGATCAGCTTGGCCTCCTCAAGGAGGGCCGCGAGATGTGTCTGCTCATGAAAGACAAATACAACCTCTGGGCGGATGGATCAGAGATTGGACACAGCAATCTGTATGAGAAGATTGAGCAGAAGTGAGTCGATCTCCAAGCTCCCTTATGTCTCTCTCGATCCCAGCCTGAAATAGACACTGACACTTTTCCCGTAGTCATGGCCACCCATGGATGCTATTCCATAGGCAGATGCTTCTAGAGCTCTTATACAAGAGACTTCCCGAGAACGAGTCGCGGGTGCTGACAGAGAAGAAAGTGGTTTCAATCGATACGCATTCCCAAGGAGTCAAGGTCCATTGTGATGACGGCAACATCGTTGAAGGATCTATCGCTGTTGGCTGTGATGGCGTCTACAGCCGTGTGCGAGGCATCATGCGAGATCTGCGTCTCAAATCATCGGGCAAGATGCTCGATAGCGAGACACCAATGGCGGCTCAGTATCAGCTTCTAGCCGGCTACCTGCCTCGCATCCTGCATATGCAGCCAGGAACAGTATGGGAGGTCCGTGACAACGGGATGAACTTTCAAATTTTCATGCTGGAGCGCGAGGGCTGGTTCCTTGTCTACAAACGGCTGCCGGAGCCTCTCCTCCAACAGACCAAGTACACGGATGACGACGCAAAGGCGTTTGCAGAAGACATCATGGACCATCCGGTGGGCCAGGACATGAAGTTCCGGGATCTCTGGGCCCTCCGAAAATGGACCCGCCTAGTGAACTTGGAGGAGGGCCTCATTCAACACTGGCACCAGGAACGCATCGTTCTCGTGGGCGACGCGGTGCACAAGATGACGCCCAACGCGGGCCTCGGCGTGAACCAAGGGTGGCAGGGCGTCGTGGCCCTAACCAATATATTGCGCACCCTCCTGTCGACGAATTCAGAACCCGACACAAAGGCCTTGACAAGGGCCTTTGAGGCATACAAGAAGAAAACCGAGAAGATGGCCAAGGACAGCGCTTTCCTCTCCAAGCTATACAGCCGGATCACCTCCTGGCACAATGTAGCCTACAAGCTTGCCGACTACGTGGGTCCGTACGTTGGTGGGGACCCGGTGATGTTTAAATTGCTTGCATCGCCTATTATCAAGCGAGGCCTTGTTCTGGATTACATCTCAGAACCGGGCTATAAGGTAGGGCATATCCAATGGGACAACCAACCCTATAAGGAGGAGGACGAGTAGTAAGGCGGAGGACGAGTAGGAGGGAGGAGTACGAGTAGACTACGTCCGTATAACCGGAATGTCGAATAAATAAAATATGTCACTAGGGCCTTAGTGCTCGTTTTACGAGTTTACGGGGTTTATCTCGATCAAACATCCGATCCGGCTCTCTCACGTGCTCGCTCTGATCCTGATCAAATATTCGATCCAGCTCGCCCATGGATCCTGATTAAAAATCCGATCTAGCTCGCCCATAGATCCTGATTAAATATCCGATTAGGCTCACTCACGTGCTCCCTTTAATCCTGATCAAAAATCTGATCCGGCTCTCTCACGTGCTCGCTTTAATCCTGATCAAAAATTTAACTAGGCTCGCCCACGGATCCAGATTAAAAATCTGATCCGGCTCTCTTACGTGCTCGCTTATAAACCTTAATTAACATTTAACTACGCTCGCGTACTACACAGAAGCGAGAGTACCACTCGGTCGTCTTGTACGACCTCGTCGTCTCGCTTGTCTTACTACCGTTCCGTGGGCGCGATCGGCGCTATATCGTCTATGTCGAGGATCGATGCGTCGAGAGCGGGTAAGATACGATAGACCTGGACGGAGAAGACGACTTCCTTGTTACGAGGATACGATAAAGAAACAAGATAAAATAAAGTAAAAAACAGATAAAGAAAGGGAGGGAAAAGAGGAAGAAGCTTAAAGAAGAAGAAGAGGAAGACGATAAAAGTAGAGGAAGAAGAAGGAGAAAGAGAAGGAGAAGAAGGAGACGAAGAGGAAGAAGGGAAAGACGAGAAAAGGAGAAGAAGAAAAAGAGAAAAAAAGAAGAGAAAAGGGAAGAAGAAGGAGAAGAAGAAGAAATATACGTTATAGACGCGTCGACCGACTAGTGTATAAATACTAATATAAACTAGGCCCGAAGAGAATAATAGAAAAATAAATAAAAATAAATATAAGTGACCCTAGTTTCTAGTAAGTACTCTACGTTTTATCTTATTTATAGTAGTATAGAGGGACGCGGAGGAAAACGAAGAAAAAGAATAAATCGAAGAAAAAAAACAGAAGAAATCAAACGAGACGCGAAAAGGAGAACAAGACCATCCAACCTTCCTGTCCATTGACCAAGATCTTCAACCAAAGTTCTTCGAGAATAT
>JANSLP010000514.1:0-15423 GCA_029298735.1 Ophiostoma sp. CBS 140.51
ACTAATAAACTTCTGTATATATGTGTTTAAAAGAAAGAAAGAAAGAAAGAAAAACCCGCCATTTGAAAAATAAAAAGTGAAAGATAGGACCAAAACAGGGCTCTTAAAATACGTATAAATAATACATATAAAATGCACTACATAATCAAGTACGTCAATTCAGAGTAAGATCTTTATTTCCTATAAATAAAGTATTTCTGCAAAGGGTATCTCTAAATAAGGTCTCGTCTCGCAAGACGGACTGCCCATAGATGGGTCAACGAGTAAAAAAACAGTACAACAAAAAGAGTCAAATGCACAACCCAAGACTGGTCTCCACCCACTGTGTTGCCTTTTGTAGACCAACTATGAGTACTATCCAGTTGGAAAAAAAGGAATAAAAAAGGCCCCGCCACAATGGTCCAGCATTGATACAGAAAGTAAACAAAAGACAGAAAGAAAAACAAACATATAATCAAACACGCTTGCTCGCAGTACAATGAGGGAAATAGACAAAAAGCGAGAATGTATAATAAAGGATATGTGAGCAGGAAAGGGGGGCATTAGAGCTGAGTAGGAGGAGATTCGGTGCTGGGCCATGTCAACATATCCTAGGACAGCGAGAAGAAAGAGAGAAAGGAAAATAAAGGAAAATAGAAAAAGACCCTCTGAACCCCCGTAAGGAGGCCCTGTGAAGCCAGAGAGGGCTTGCAAAAGCTGCCGTTCTGTATCAACCGGCAAAGACATGTTGCTTGTATTCGTCTTTGAATGAGCTGTTTCTTTCGAGATCTTCTGAGATGGAAAAAAGTATGCAGTCTAGAAATCCGAAGAGAGAGAGAGGGAAATAATGTATGCTGGAAGGCTTGCGCCTAATGTGGGTTTTATATGTTGTAAATGTTGTAAATGTTGCAAATGTTGACAGGCATGGTAGATATAGAACCGAAAAATCCGAGAAAGTGAAAAGGGCAAAGGAAAAATCGTAACAGGTGAGCTGATCAGATGCTAGCCACACGCTTAAGATCGGGCACGCGAGCATAGCACACCATGAGCTTGAGGTTGGTCCCCCACCCCTCACACTCGGCGAGCAGGGCGCGGTCCATCCACATGTCGCTACTGCCCGTCGTATTGGGCGCCGACCGCTGCGAGGGCTCAAAGGCAGCATCGCCATAGCACCGGCTGTGCCACCACCGGCCGACCCGTGCCACCATGCTGGTAATGTTCTCGTCGGCAACAGGGCTCTCGTCGTTGATCATCTCGGCGAGGCTGCGTTGGTCCTTCTTGGGTTTGTTTGCTCCGGTCGTAGCACGCTTCACATCGTCGGCAGCGACCATGTCGCTGTTTGGCTGTGGAATGGCGCTGGCAACAGGAATACCGACACGGCAGGACTTGATGTCTGTGAAGCCCCGAATGCCGAGAAGGCGTAGGATGGCGTCCGCAGCCGAGCCCATGTGAATGTCGGGCGTGTGGCTGTGGGCCTGCTCCTTAAGCCGGCGGATGGCGCGTCGAGTGCGAGGACCCATGTTGTTCAGATCGACATCCAGAATGGACAGCTCCAGGTAACCACCAGGCTTCAAGACACGACGTGCTTCATTGACAATATTCTTGTAGTGGCTTTCAGGAGCGGCAGCCGGGAAGCGCAGGACAACCGTGGTAAAGAGCTCAGGACCAAAGGGCAGCTTGTCCGCGTGGGACTTGTACTGGATCTGGTGGTGGTTGAGCGGGCTGATGGGGAAAGCGGAGGCGCCATTCTTTTGGTCGACAGGCAAGGGTGCACGCGGCGAGAGGTTGAAGAAGGTGGCGGCGGGGTACGTCTCAGCGGCATAAAATGACCAGTCATCGTTACCTAGTCCGTCAATGACGAGCACAGAATGGCCGTTAGGAGGGTTGACAGCCTTGACCATGTCGTCGCGGGCAGGACTGAAGAGCACATGGCCAAATGTGAGCCACTTGCTGACAGTCATAGAGCCCACTCGGAGGTTGACTTGCGACATGGGCGAGTTGTCTTCGGAAACTTGGCTGTACACGCTGCTATCCGAGACCCGTGTTCTGCGCTTTGCACTCCGTTGCGACGATGCACTGCTCCGCTGCGAAGTAACAACAGCTGGCAGCTTTTTTGTGGCGATGCCACTGTTGTTGCGGTCTCCATATCCAGACACAAAATCGGTGACGGAGAAAGGTGTCGGTGGAGGCTGTGAAAGCTGGGAGTCACGTTGGTCGTCGGCGGCATGGTCCACCAGTCTGGTCGGGCTGTTGACGGAGTAGATGCTTGATGCAACCGGAGGCCGGCCCGTTTTGGCAGCAGCAGCGGAACTGATACTCCGCTTCGGGCGAAGGTTGACCACAATCGTGGGTGATTCGAGGGGGGCAACGGTACGCTGATCGAGACGCTTGGCAGTACCCACAAGCGTACTCGGCGAGGTGCGGACTTCTTTCACCGGCGGCACTTCCAAGTGGAAAGGCATGCCCTGCGAAGAGGTCGCAGACTGGGGTATCTTGCTTCCATCCTCACCAAGAAGGTCATTGTACTCGTCCCAGATCTCATCCTCCACGAGAGGTGCAGTCGGGTCCGGCACGACGGCCGTGGCATCGGCAAAACTAAAGAGGCCAGAGCTGCTTGTGCAAGATGTAGTCTGAGAGTCTTTGCGAGAATACAAGCTGAAAAACTCATTGCCCTGGTCGATAAGCTCCGCGTCTGGGGAAACGTTCTGTGAAAGGCGGAAACGGCGCGCGGTGGGGTCTGCGGAGCTCCCCGTCACCGTGGATCCATCGTGCATGAGGTCGGGGGTGATCGACTTGGGCGGGGAAGGGCCCTTGGCGACCGAGGCAGTGTCCAGCGAATTTAACAGTGGGCCCAGCGACGACGAAGGCAGTTGCATGCTCACACGATTGAAGGGCCTCGAGAAGCTTTTAGGCGAGGTTTGCACGGGCCGAGCGCTCACCACCTTGGGGATGCGGCCAACTTGCGGCAGTCGACTTGGTCGTCCTTGGCGTGCGGCAGTGGGCGGTGGGGGCACTATTGCATTCGAGTTTGCACCGTGAGAGGGGGCGGGGGTCTCAATGGGGACTTCTCGGACGACAGGACCGGCAGCTGATCGGGAGAGCTGCAGTCTCATCTGCTGCTGTTGCTGCTGTTGGTGGAACTGCTCCCGCTGAACTCGTTGCTGCTCTTCCTGTTGTTGAGTCTGCTGCTGTTCTTGCATCGACGGTGCCGGCTCTGGCTGGTACTGCTGCTGCTGTGACATCTGCGAAAGTGCTGGAGAAGGGGGAGGTGGCGCCCTGGCCCGTGTAGGTTGGAAGCCAGGGGGCAGTCCTGGAGGAGCATCGGATCCAAAGACGGTCTGCTCAATCGACGGACGTCTCTCCCGGCTTCCGAATCGTTCTGGCATTTTCGGACTGCCCATGATGCGCGCCTCACGAAGAATATCTTCTACATCCATATCACCATCTTCTTGCTCGGACGAGTCGATCATCGCATAGAACGCAACCGGCTTCTTCTTTTCAACAGGTACGGCTGCAGCCTCGACAGTGACAGCCACAGTCGAAGTCGACTGGAGGGCCTTCTTGGACGTCGCCGGCTGGCTCTGGGAGCGGCCAAACAGGTTCCACTTGCGTGGCGACCGAGGACGCTTTGTGAGTTTCTTGGGCATTGCCGGGGGCTTCTCGTTGCTGGAAACGGAGCCCTTGCGGCCTCGACTGGCACTGGCACTGACGGCAGTATCGGGACGAGTCTCAATAACCGAGTCGTCGCTCATGATGGACATGTCGGCGCTGGTCATAGAAGATGGTATACCGCCGTTTTGCTGGGTCACAACAATCGGCCGTGGGACACGGACCTGTGCACGGTCGGGCGATCGTAGACGCTGAACGGAACGGCGGAAGGCAAGAGTTGATTTCATCACGGCTTCGGAGTCGCTGCTGTCGGAGGGCCGGCGGCTGCCTTGACGTCGGTTGGTATTGTTGTTGTTGTTGTTGTTGTTGTTGTTGTTGTTGTTGCTGTAGCCAAAACCAACAGGAGAAGGAGAGACTTGGCGCGATCCACGAGGAATGGCCGAGGGCCAGAGAGACAAGCGGTCCTCGCGTGACGAGACCGAGTCGGCGCGCGAGTCGGTGCTCGGACGACGATAGTATCCAGATGAAGGAGCAGGAGGAATGGTACGTGCACCACCAACGCCGCTCGCACTGACACTGAGGCTCGCGCTTGTGTTGCTAGTGGTCTGAGACAGCTCGTAGCCGGTGGTGTTTCCGGTGGTATTTTTGTTTTGGTTATCAACGATCTCGCCTCCGGCAATCACGACTGGACTGAGTCGGTCGCGGAGAAAGGGGTCTTGGAACTGGGGACTGCTACTCGCAAGACTTTCCTGAGACGACCCGGTGCCACGGAGAAAGGTGCTCACGCTACTACTTCTGCGGCGGCCGGATCCCAGTCTACCATAGCCTTCGTGCCCGGTGCCAGCTGTAGGACCCTTGCGTGTTGTGCCGCTCTCCTTTTTCTCGAGTGCAGACGCACTGCTATTAGCCGTAGGCGGTGCGGTCTTGGTCCGGCGCCCGAACAGGTTTAACCTTGTGCGGAACGTTGAGACGTTTGGGCTGGGCGTGCGCGTGGCCCTGACGACAGATTCTTTGCTACTATTGCCCGGCACCTGTGTTTGTACTTGAACTTGTGTTGGCACTCGGCCCTGGCGTGAATCTGCCCGCGAGGACAGTGTAGGGCCAGGGGACGATGAGACAGTCCTGGCAGGCCTGGACGACTCAGTTGTCTGAGACTGTGTGGTCCCGGCAGGATGGCGACTGGTAGGCGACCGAATGTTGGTATCTTGGGGTCGTACAAGCTGTTGCGAGTGGGAGGGTGAACCCGGTCTGCGCTGGTGCTGCTGGTCGTACAAGAATCGGGCTTGCTCAAGGACTGGTGCAGATGCTGCAGATGCAGAAGGGGGCGACGATGCCGATTGATGGAGATCTTCGAGATGGTCGGGCGAAGGAGCATAAGCCAGGTTGCTCTGAATGACAGGGAGGGTGAAGTCCAGTTGCGACAGGTCGGGCGTGCCATCTCGGCTGGGACGTGCTGGTGGCGTTGGTTGCTGACGAGTCGTCTGTGGTGGCGATGCGACCGTTCGATGCCGTTGACTAGAGGTCGCCGTTGCCGATGAACCAGGCACTTCACTCTTAGTGGCGGATTTTTGTGATGCAGGCGGTTGACTTGGGCGAGCTGACTGTGTTGGCTGGGATGTTTGTGTATGCGTCCGTAGGGGACGTTGACGTTGTTTCATCGGAGAGTCCCGTTCCTTCTCGTCATCGGACTTTTTGAAATTTTGTGACGATTTCCGCGGCGGTGGACTGGGCGGCACGGGCGACATTCGCTTTTTCTTGATCTTCTCTCTCTTGTCACCTCCACGGACCGTTCCATTTGAGGACGAAGAAGACGAGTTGAGGGATTCCCGAATCGCAGCAAGAGTCTGCGTGGGAGCAATGGATGCACTTGTCACGCTACCATTCGCCGAGTCCTTGCCAAAACTCCCGGTCCGACCGCGAACTGGTTGCCGCAATCTCGGTGCAGATGGCATGCGCACAGAAGATATCAGTCCCGGAGAGTGGGATGACATCGAGGTAGGCGTCGTGTCACGGCTATATGGTCCAGGTCCCGGAGACTCTGAAAAGCGCGTGGACGGACTTCCACTCATGCCACTGGTCAGGCTGTTTGTGCCCGAATAGTATGGTGTTGGCGGAGGAGGAAAGCCCTCCGTGGCCAACCGGAACAAGATGTCAGGGTGTGCGGGACCATATCCGTCTGAAGTGGCAGGCGAGATATCCACATCACGGTACCGATCCAGCTCGGGGTAGATAGTGACAGTGTGAGCGCTAGTGACTTCCACTTTGCGAGCGACACGAAGCTCTGCTGGGCTTTCTGTCAAACCACGATCGAGATCGAGCGGTGTCTGCGACCGCGGGGCGGAAGATGGTGAGATGGTGCCTGCCGAGTTGTTGCGTGAGCGTGCACTAGACGATTTCGTTCCTGATGTTTGGACGGAACTGCCAGATGCGCTTCGCTGGTACCGCGGTGCTGAAGTGGAGGGTGATATAGTGTTTGGACTGGACCGACTTGAGCCCGAACCATTTATCGCGGTGCCCCATGACTGAGATAGGTGAGTCAAAGGCGGGCGCGACTGGCTCTTTTGGCGTGGGTCCGTGGCTCGTCGAGGTTGTGAAGAAGATGGTGGCTGGCCGGCGTTGGTCTGCGGGATTCTCGTGTTGATATTCGGGCGGGCGACAGGAAGTGAGGATGATAATGGAATAGAAGATGAGCCGGTCGAAGCGAGTCTGCGAGAGGCATCTTGGTCCCTATGCAATGGTGGGCGGATGCGGCTGGCATCTTGTGGTGCAAGGTTGTCTGTTCCCCGTGGTGGTCTTATCCGATCACCTTGTCCCTGAGGGGGCCTCAACCCAGGTCTGAGGGACGCCATGGTCTGGTAAAGACTCACACACAAGCCCCATGAGGGTCAATGTGATATAACCGAAGAAGTATAGTGTCTCTTTTCTATCTCAAGCAATCATACCAAAGTCATGGTATGAGGGTCGGCGTGAGAGATGTTGGAAAAGCTGCCAAGGCGTGAGGGTCAGCATGAGATATCCGAAAACCGGGATGGCGGTTAAGAGGGGACGAGCCTTTGCAAGGTGAGCAGTGGCGGGCGGGATATCACTCTTACTCCCGTGACATAAATTATTAGATGCTGACCTGGCAAGCGCGATACCAGACAAAATGGTCGAGGTAGAGTAGGTGGGTGAAACAAGGTGAAAGAGAAAAGGGGATATTAAACAATAGAATAGTTTCAAATATAAAAGGATCCAGCCTGGGAAGGAAACAAAGGAGGAAAAGAAGAATTAGAAAATAAGCGACGAAACAACTAGACCAGGAGAACGGCCATGAAGTACTGATGTGAGAAGAGAAGGGAAATAAGAAGTAAGAAGTGAGGTGAAATAAAAAGAAAAGAAGAAGCAGAAAGTGACAAAAACAATGAGAGGTTTGAAAAAGTGACAGGCGAAAAAAAGGAAAACAGTAGTCTAGAGGAAATGGGCCTGGGCCGTAGTTTGAGGTGATAGGAATATATGGGTAGGGGATGTGATGGAGGAAATGGAAGTAGGTGATGGGGTGATGGAGGGTAGTTAAGTGAGGTGTGGGAGGGTATATTGAGCCGGCCGGCCGAGTGAGTCTGGTCTCGTTGAAGAACCGTTAGCAGGTGTGTATCGAAATAATAGCAAGAAGAGGCCTTGCACAGAAAGCAATGTGGCGTAGAGTGCAAAATGAAGAGCAAACCAGGTAGGTGTTGTAATAAGAAGACGCTTCGATGACTTACCGGGTTGAGAGAGGTGGCACCTATGCAAAGTGAGTGAGGCAAAGACGGATGAACAAGAACGGGGAAGACAAGACTCAAGATTCAAGATCTAAGAATCAAAAGAGAGAAAGAGAAAGACAAGAGACATCGAGACAAACTAGCTCGCGGGAGCTTACAGAAGCGGACACTTCAACGGTATATACCTATATATCTTCAGTTCGAGCTCAAATGTGTCTTTCCTCACGTCTAGTAGACAGGGGTACATTGACTGAGAAAGACGTGTGGAGAGACGGAGGAGGCAAAGGCAGTTGAAGACAGGGCTTTGGAGGAGGTGTGAGGCAACAGAGGGGGTGTGAAGATGGATGTGAGAAGACAGGGCAAAGGAACAGAAAAGTAGAGAAACGAACAAAAAAAAGAGGCATGAGAAAACAATGGATAAAACGAATAAAGAGAATAAAAAAGAGCCAACAGAAAACAACAACACCCAGCAGAAAAAAAGAGACAGTCAAAGAAAGATGGGCAAAAGTAGACGGGAATCTCAAAATGGGGTGGCACACCAGCATGCGTGTGCCTCCCAACGTTTGGCTTGGGTGTCTGGGTGTCTGTCTGGGTGTCTGATGTTTTCTCTTTTCTTCTTTTGGCCACACCCCTCCTCTTGCGGAGGCAATTGGGGATGGTTGGACAGGGTTCAGGCCTCAAAGAGCACTCGACTCTGGACCGCCAGCCATGGCGATCCCAGAGTCGTAAGGTGCAGAAAAAACCTGCAGTGTGGCGGTTCCCTCTTCTGTTGTTGTTCTTTTGTTCCTTTTGTTTTTATAACTGCTTTTATTTCGATTCTTTTCTTTTTCTTGCGGCACGTGTTGCTTCTCAACGGCAGGGCACTTCGAAAGGCCTTCGTCCACCCTATCGTCATCAGCCAAAAGTCGTCATGTGCACGCTCCCACCGGGCGACGCGTGCGTGAGAAAGGCGTCGAGAGGTCGACCCAGACATGGCGAGAGCCTCGAGGATTCGCAATGCCGGCCGTCCATGCCCGTTGGAGGAATCTGTGACCATCCGTGGACAAGGCCAGAGGACCAAAGAGGAGGAGAGGCCAAGAAGGCCCGCATCCAAGAACTTGAAGACACTAACAGCCGAGTATCATGGCCCATAAAATTAAGGTCAGGGGTGGGTGCATGCTAGAGGGAGTGGTGGAGAGTGTGCGACAGGAATCCGCGAGGGGGACAAGAGATCAAGAGTGAGGCCCGCAGAGCGTACAGAGATGGAGTCAAGCAAAGGTAGAAACGAGCAGACGGACGTTGAGTGGCACAGAAAACATCATAGGAGGACAAGGAGGGGGTGGTGGTGAGGGAAGGAGTGGTGGAGCTACTCTTGCCCAGGTGGAGATGGGCTCTTTCCCTGTAAGTGGTTTACACTCATTTTTGCCTCCTTCTTCGTCAACTGCTTTTCTATGAGCTTCACTTTTCAACCATTTACCTTTTTCTCAAATTTATTACTGTTTATCTCTTCGGTAGCCACTTTTCATGCTGCCCCCTCTTTTCCAACCCCTTCTTGTCTGCAGAGCGAAAGAAGACTGCGCCCTGGCTTTTGCATACGGCGATGCCCTATGAGAGGCAGAATACTGGATGCGCGCCTGTCATTGGCCACAGAGAGCTGCCCAACCGCCCAATCGCACTTGCCCGGCCTGGGGTCGACTGGGACGCCTGCTGGGGGGCAGGAGCAGGAGCAGGGACTTGAACAAAGTGAAAACGGGCAAGTGCGAGCGGCAGAACCCAGAACGCGCGTGAGAGCGCGAACGACACATTGAGAGCTCGCAACGATCTTGCAATGGTCTTTTCAAGCATCGTGTGGGCTCTGCTACTCTTTAATAGGTCCACCGCGATGCATACGAGTACGAATGCTCCAGAAACGAACCTGGAATGTAGGATCTATTTCTCTACTTTCTGAGGATTATATCTGTCAGGAGGACTTTTGCCTCTCTGAGCTGGGTCGTGCTTGCCTTGTACGTGTGGCGAGAGGGTGAGAAGGACGGAAGGAGTGAGTGGCCGGCCCAGAAAGGAGCAGGTCAGGAATTAGCCAGGAAGAAGGAGCGCCGCAGAACGGGAAGGCACAAAGTCCAGGCATCTGGCAACTACGAGTGTTCACACTCACGACAGAGAGAAGAGTCAACAAAGGTCTGACTGGTGCGTGGGCGGGTAGGCGCGGACGGGCACACCAGACGTCGATCGTTGAGAGGGAAGTGGTGACCCTAGGGCCCACTTTACAGAGGAAAGAGGGTCGCCGAAGCGCCGCTAAGATAACGCAAAAACTACAAGCTGCCAGAAAGACACAAGTCAAAAAGACAAGACAGAAGAGACAGAAGAGACGGTGTCGACGGGCCAGGGCGCTAACCGGCAATTCCAGACTAAGAAGCGCCTGAAACCCCAGAGCCAGTGGGCCTGAAAGAGTTAAAGAGGGCCCCCAAAAGACTAACGGTCCCCGAGAAACGTCTCGTTTGCGACTTTGGATGCCAGCACAGCAGACGTTCAGCTTGCTCCAGGCGCTGTCCACCGCTGATCTTTGTGATTGTGTGCTCATTGGTGATGAACTTGTCTTTGAGGACATTGTGCGAACGCCTGTACGAAGTAAAATACGGAGTACTTGTGTCTGGTCTCTTCTTCCAAACGGTACACGCGGCGCTGCATGTCTCACTCTGCACAAGCCGAGAGGCCCTCGGCCACGAGGTTGGAAAAGAGGGTGTCCTGAGTCAACGCCATGGATCAGACCTGTGAACGTATTTTCTGTTTGAGATACTCGATCCTTTCACACATCCATTTCATGGCGGTCTGTCGTCCCATTTTATCCACTGATTTGCACGGCTAGCCGCTTACTTTCGACTAACAAAGCGACTACGCAAAAAGGAAAGGCCCGCGGGAGCCAGGGCGGTGACTAGCGACCAACGGTCTGTTCCTGTCTGTTGTAAGTGTGTGGTGTGTGAATGTCAGAACATCTGTTGTTGGTTTGATAGTTTGATAGTTTGTCCATTGTTCATGTCTTCAGAAGTTCTTTGCTTTCGTTCACTCCTTCCCTACCTCCTTCCTCCGCACCGTCCCGTCTCTCAAAGCCCCTTGTACTTTCCTTTTTTTTTTTTTTTTTTTTTTTTTTTGCGCGGCCTCACTCGGGGAAGACACGCGGTCGTCGCTTCCCTGTCCTCGTCGCCATTTACCCCTGCTCTTTCCCTCGCTCTACCCCTCCAAGATGCAAAGACAGACAGGCCCAAAAAATCCAGCCCATGCTCCTCCCCTCGTGATTCGTTCATGGCAGCCACATGGGGCCAAACGGGAAGGAGGGAACCACCAGTGTCTTCTTGTTTCTTCACCGCAAGATTTTTCATTGGCTGTGTTCGTGCCAAAAGCCTCTGATTTTCGACCAATCGCACTGGCTACCCCCACTTGGTGTGAAATCCTTCCTCGAGAGGCATCTGCTCGCATTCTCAATTTTCGCTGTCTTGTCTGTGTCTTCTCTCTCTTCCTCAACCACCACACCCTCACAACCTGAAAGTTCTCTACCAACCCTGGTTGCAACGTGAAAGGCAGCATCGGGTCACACGAACGGCTCAACACTCGGATGGTCTCAGTCGCACACCTCCTTTTCAGTTGCTCCCCTGACACTCCTTTTTTTTCTTTTTTTTCTTCACACAGAACAAAAAGAAGACAATCCCTCGATTCGATATGCAGAGTTGCGCCGGCCTGCTTCTCGAAACAGATTGGCTACCAAAAGCAAGCTGTGCATTTTTCGAGGTTGCTCGTCCAAGAATACACAAGAGTGTGTTGCACAAAACGAGATTTGCGCGAGAGATAATCGGATATCTCGATACAACTAGGCACACGAATTTTACATTACAGTGTACAAAAGACGGATTCGGGCGGAGAGAAGAAAGAATGAGATGCCGCGTGTTTTTTCTTCTCCGAGTCGTACACTAAGAGCGGTGAGCGTTTATCGGGGCGGTCAACAAAACAAAAAAACAGCAGATGAACAAAGATGATTGAAGAAACAGTCATGTGCTCAAGAGTTAACTTCGGTCACGAGCCCAACAGTACAGAAAAGAAAAAGACTGGTAGTCGGAAATATCAGCATCACCAACGTCATCGCACAAGGCCGCACATATCTTACAGCCACAGTCTGCCTTGCAAAGCGAGCTGAGAAGAAGGCTGAGAGAAGCCTCAAAAAAACGCAAGTCTGCCCTAATGCGTTGGCAAAACTGCATGAACATCATCTGCCACTGTAAGCATGACTTTTGTATCTGTAGGTCTGCAAGGTCGCAAAGGCGAGAGCAGCCTTGATATGCGACCCGAGGCGCTGGGAAGCGAGAAACCAAAAACCAGAAACCCAGAACGCACGCACAAAGAAAAAGAACAGACGACAGGAGGATGCAATCCTGATGCTTCCCTTACCAGATGCTGCCTTGGGCCCTGCACAGTTTTTTCTGGTCTTTGCAGCCTGCAGGAGGCTGCCTCCTGCCAACGCACAGTGGGAGGCGACTCTCTCCATCTCCCCAGTTTGCGAACCAGCATCATGCATGCCGCCTCTGCACATATCGCACAGATTCCTCCCAGATTTCGCATGCAGAACTTCATTTCCTTTGTGCATAGTCTGGGAACCAAACGGATAGCCCGATTTTTTGGTATATGCTGCACTGCAGCCTGTTTTGCGATTTGTTTAAATATAGCCCAAATTTGGCTTGCAGTATTTTTTCTGTGCTTGCCCTGCATATAGCATATGTGCTGCAGACCAAGATGGGATGCATTGGGGATGCAGGTCTGCCCGGGTAGGCATCCATTTTGAATCTTTGGCGAGCTGCACTTCGCCACGGCCTCTCACAATGTAGCTGGTAAACGAGGCAAGAATTTGCCCTGTGTACGTGTTGGCCACGAGGCGAAAGAATGGCGAAAAGAGCCCGAGAGGCAGAAGCGAGCACTTTCGCCCTCGCCGATACATGGTGATCCATGTTGATACTATTCACAAGCCACCAAGGGAAGGGTCTTGACAAAAAAGTTGAAAAGAATTTACAACTGATTTGGATTTGCGTCTATCAGTCTTATTTTCTTTTCTCTTTCGTTCTTTTCCTTTCTTATTCAACCTCTTCCCCCTCCTTGATAAAAACACCCCTGTCCTGTCAGGATGCACAAGCGCGGCACAAGGGTACGCCGACCTGGCCATTGTCTGTTCTCCATCGTTGACTGGCAGGGGTCTTTTCATCTGCGATTGGGTAGCCGTTGCAACCACCAACGGGCACTTTCTGGGCTCTCAGACTGCGGTTGAGGCGTCTTTCTTCGCGAAAAGATGGCGTCTCGACAACATGAGAACTTGATGAGAAGTTCTTTTGATAACGTGATCGACGATGGCTCTTTGCTTTTGAGGGGTTGTGATATTTCGCCGTATTATTACAGCTGTAAATATTATCTTGACAGGTTTGATATACACTCCGCAGAACATTGTTCTGGCCATTGACACATCTTGAACGCCTTTTGCTCGGCCTTTTCTGCAACTACTTGATTGCTCTCTTGCCGTGTTTCCTCATCGACGTTGTTTCAATGGTGGGGGTAGACTATATTGCTTTTTTTAATGGCCGTCGCCACCGACGACTGCAACTCGGTTAGCAACCGCCGGTATTTAGAGGTCAGGAAAAGAGGAAGAAGAAGAAAAAAGAAGTAAAGAAAGAGAGTAAAAAGACAACGGTACAAAGTAGGAAGAAGGATAAGAAACATCGTACCATGCATACCCCATCGAAAACGCATGGGCCAACGGCAAGCCGTATGGGGCACATCGGTGGCGACAAATAATCACGACGATGCCTCGAATCCTGCCTGCAGCTTATCGCCTTGTTGGTTTTGGCTATTCGGTCTGTCCTGCACGTGTTCCTGTTTTCGGCCTCATCGGATTGTCGTTTTTGTTGACGTTTGGCCAGTCATATAAGGGTTTCCTTGATCAGAGTAGACAACTCTTCTAGCGGTTGTAGAAATCGGCAATAGACGAACAACGATCAGCCGTGTTCTTACAGCCAAGTTAGGTTAAACGTGAAAACTAGTCGACAAGCCACGACTTGGAGCTCAGTTTTGTTCTCTCATTCATTTTTGTGCCCCAACTGTTATCTCCCCCTTTTTCTTAGACTTGACAAAAGCTTCACTTTCTACGTCTCGCTTTATTCATGACTGTATGATAGTGCACTTCACACCCCTTTTCCTGTTTCTCGGGATCCGGCCACGCGGATTGGTGCGAGACATGCAGGGCTCTTTACCAGCCATTATCGGGTTTCTTTTCTCTTCTATTTTCTCAGCTCAGCTCAGCCCACCACCTGTCGTGCTCTACGACTTATACCTATGCATATGTAGAAGCAAACTTGATGTACGGCACGACTGTTTTTCTCGTATCGTGAGCTAGTCCCTACCAACAAAACGACAGTCGTAAAATTCGTAAAATTCACCAAGACAATGGGGGCGGCTTATTTACTCCGTGATCCTGCGGCCTCTCCTCTCATGCCATTGGTAGGTAGATACTGCAAGTCGACACCTCTTTGTCCTTTTGTCTTTTTGGCTTTTTGGCGCCTCGTAGCTCTTCCAGCCCTTTCCAGCCTTCCCAGATGCCCCCTATTCCGGGCTTGTTGTCGTTTCCCTTTTTGGGCAAATTCGTACTCAGTATTACACGCCGTTACTCGTTCGCTCCGCTCGGCTTGACGATGCTAGTCCAATTCTCCAACACGATTCGTCCGTTTTGTTTTCCATTTACACCCTTCCCCCTTTTCTATCATGCTCCTCAAACCCTCCACCTTCTTATGGCTTACGCATGGGCCAAAAGGCGTCTCCCGGTAGGGCTATGCCAAGGATCCTCTGGGTCTTTCCAACTGCCTTTATGTTTTTCGTCTCGTCCTGTCATCCGTTGGATCCATTGTTAGTTTTTTGTTTTCCCCTTAAGCGAAGCTCGAAAGAGGCTGGCTGTATATGGCTTGGCCCCAAAAAGTTGCTCGCTAAAGGACAATTCTTTGAAAGAAGACTCTCACCTCGCTTGACAGTATCGCCCTTGTTCATTGTATGATTTGCTCACCCTACTAGCTGCCTTTTTCAACGCCATGATCATCAGCCTCCAGAAGGATTCTGCTTCCTTTCTTTTATGATCACGCTTCAGTGACTGTCAACGACTGACAACTTATGTCGTCCCAAAGTTGGACCTCCCGCACCGATTCGTTCTTTCTGGCTTTCTGTCCACATTCAGCCGGCCATACGAGCGGCCGACAGCTCACCTGCTGCCGCTAGAGACTGTGGGGACAAATATTGTACAGTGTCGATCCATGGGGTCAAGGGCAGAAAAGGGTCACACTTCTGCAGGAGAGACTACGCGATGCAAGCTGACTTTCTACATTACTTGTCCAATGGAAGCGCTTACGGGCCGTTGCGGTATCCTATTTGCACGTTCTCCCTGTTGACATATGGGTTTCTGATGTTTTTGAGAAATTGGAGAAACGCAGATATCAGCAACGATGGGCATGTTTGTGGGAAAAGACACTATGACGCCATCGTTGGGCCAGGAAGAAGTTGAGTAGCATATTAGACAAAATCTAGTTTCTTCCACATATTATGATATGATACGGCGTATTTGTTTATTCATACAAGTAGTATATTTGCGGACAGTTGACTTGCACAGCAAAGAACCGGGCCAACAAGGCGAGACCTTGCGTGTTGACCACTCAAGCTGCATATATTCATATTTGTCTGTCACATATTCACAAGAAAGGTTCGTTGACTTGGACAGACATATATTTGCGAGAGTTGGGTGTGGTATTGTCGCATTCGTGGCTGCTGACATGTCCTCAATCAATGGCAGACGGTGAGTGATAGAACGGTACAGCCTTGCAGTATATTTCTGAATAGAGACTTGGTATGGGGGATGTATTTTTATATTGGCATTTATTCAATTTACACTCCTTACTGCTCTGACAACTATTAGAGAAATATTTGTCGTGTTGATTCCTCTTTATTTGTTGGGTTTCGGTCTTTCCCATGAGGTCCAATATAGCCCTGTACTTACTTACTCGCGCCGACTCGCTCTCGCTCTGTTCATTTCTTGATGTTCGTGTGCTCCCAT
>JANSLP010000515.1:0-15396 GCA_029298735.1 Ophiostoma sp. CBS 140.51
TTTGAGTATTTTTTTCCATCATTGAACAATAATTCATAGCTTGTTCTTGTGAAAGAAAAAGATAAAAATAATTCAACGCAAAATAAAAGATTTGATTAAGTGATTCAAGATAAAAGAACCTCAAACTTCCTCTTGAGATGAGTGTCGATGCATGTCGAGTGTAACGTTGGTTGGTGATGCAATGTGTAGGTAGGCGCGAGGTACTTCATGGTCCGGCAACAACCGCCACATACATTGATCATATTGTCACGGTCAAAGAGAAGAGCACTTGTAGTTCAATAATCAATTTCGAAGAAGTAGTTTGGATATCCAAAACAAGAAAACAAAACATGTCATATTGGCTGGCTAGTAACAGGAAGCAAAATACGATAAAAGAAAAACACACAAGAAAGGAATGCCCGCAGCGCCCAATTAAAAAGTACAAAAACAAAAGGTATGCAAACAGAAAGATGTTGTACAGGTCCCAGCAGGGTCAATCAACTCGTCCACTCAACAGTCGCGGACTTCGTCGGCTCCTCAGTCCGCCACTCTTTGCCGGTTGGACGTCCTCCGTCGACTTCGTCGACTCCGTCACTCTCTTCACTCCTCCCGTCGCTTCTCCCGCTCACTCCTCCGCTGCAGCTCGGTCTCCTGCTCCCGCAGCCGCCGGACCGCCTCATTTCTGTCCATGGTCCGCCCTTCCCGCTCCAGCTTGAGCTTGTTCTCAAGGTCACGCAGCCGCAAAATCCAGCGCGGGTCGGCGCCGCCGCCGCTTCCTGACGAGTTGTTGTCATCACCCTCATGGAGGGCGAGCTCACCCGCTGTCAAAGGCCGCGCGGACGACGATGTCAGCGAGAGATGGGCACCGGCGGACGAGGACGACGTAATGGGTCGAGGCACGCCACTGCGTCCGGACTTGCCGCGCGACGAGGACGATTTGGCGCTGCGGTCGCGGGGTCCTGTAGGAATCGAAGGCGAAGGGGATCCGCCGCCGGGGAGGTCGAATGGGTTGTCGCCGTCGGTGCCGGTGGCACTCGACCCGTAGACGCGTGCACGCACATCACTGGCTGTGCGCAGGGTCGTGTTCTCGACCTTGAGCTGGCGGTAGGCTTCTTCCAGTCGCAAAAAGCGGGACTGGAGTTCGCCGCCCCCAGAGACGTTGTTGCGCACAACCCCCTCGAGTCGGTCCAGCTTCTTGAGCCGTTGCTCGAGGGTGCTCTCCAAGGACTGGTACTCCCGCCACAGATCGCGCTCGACGGCCTTGATGCGGGCCGGAAATCCGCCGACGACAGTCTCAATGTGTTTGATGGCGGCCATGAGGTTGCGCGTGAAGCCGGGCAGCATAGTGGCGACGACTTCGAGCGAGGGCAGGGCGCGGCCGTTGATCAGGCTGTTGTCGTGGGCCCAGTCGGTGCCGCAGATGGCCGAGAGGCGGGTCCACAGCAACAAAAGGAGATTGTTGCGCTCAGTGAGCTGATCGCGGAACGTGGACTCGAGCTGGGACATGCGGCGCTTGTCGAGGGACTTTGACGATTCGAGCTCGGTGATGCGGGCGTCCTGGGTCGTGACCGTTCTGGTAACGTGCTGGTGTGTCTTTTGGAAGGTGTCAAACTGGTGTTTGGTGTTGCGGTGGGCGGCGCGTTCCTTGTCGAGCGCTTCGGCGACCTTGCGCGCCTCGAGGCCGTGACTCTCCAGGAGGGCATCGCGCTGTTTGATGATGCGGTCCTTTTCCATGAGGTTGCCCTTTGTCGTCTGGAGCTCGCGGACGGTGTTTTCAAGTTCGCGCTGGAGTTTGGCGATGCTCTTGAGGAGCGACGAGCGTGTGCCGCTAAGATCGCCCAAGGCCTCTCGCAAATTGTTCTCCAGCTCCATGAGGCGCTCCTTCCACTCTGTCGCCTCCACCTCCCTCGAGGTCAGGCTCTTGCGCAGCTTGCGCGCCTCTTCCTTGTGGCCCGAGGCTTCGCGGCTCAGCTCATTGACAAACTGCTGCATCTCCTTCTTGTCTTTCGTGGCCAGGCTCTCGGAGCGTTCGCGTTCAGTGACAATTTGCTGCTGCAGTTGCTTGACCCGTTCCTGCTCGTCGCGGATCTGTTCTTCGGCTTTGGTGATGCTGACCTCGAGTCGGGAAATGTTGATCTTGTCGCTCTCCTGTTCTTCGCGCAAAAAGGCAATCTCGCCCTGACTGTTTTCCTGCTGCACCAGCAGACGTTGCGCTTTGTCGTTGGACTCGAGCAGTTTGGCCTCGAGCTCTTCGAGCTCCTTGTTGGCGTCGCTGAGTTCGGATTCGAGCTGCTGCACACGGCGGACCTTGTTTTCCGTTTCGTCTTCTAACCCAACGAGTGCTTCACTGAGTTTGCGCATCTCTTCTTGCAGAGCGCCAAAGTTTTCCGTCTTTTCGGCCAAGTCGGTCTGCAGTTTCTGGTTCTCGGCGTCGCGCAGGTCCGCGTCTTCTTCGTAGCCGTCAATGGCGTCTTGCGCTTCCGCTCTTAGCTCCTCAAACTCGCCCTGCAGGTTGCTGTGTTTTTGTTCGAGATCATTCAGCTCGGCAATGAGTTCGTCGCGCTCGGCCTGCATGGCCATGAGATCTGTCATAGCGCCCTCGTAGTCCTTTTGCACGCCCAGGGCGACTTCTTCGGCTTCTTGTTTCTGGAGCATGGTGGCCTCGAGTTCTTGTAAGAGGGTTTGGTTCTCGAGTTTGGCTTCGTTAATCTTGTCGCGGAGCGAGGCATTGCGGTTCTCCAAATCTTCACGGGCTTCACGGTCAAACTGGTCCTGTTCGTCGGCAGCGCCCGTGGCTGTACCGCCCAGAACTGTGTCGGCACGTGTGCCTCCACTCGCCCTTGACCCGGACCGCTCGCGGACGCCCATGCCGATTTGAGAAGCCGACCGGTCCAGCAGACTATCAATCGTCGACGGAGCAGGCCCGCCACCGCGGCGCTGGGCCATCTTGAGATCTTCGATTTCTTGGTAGAGGCGCTCCTTTTCACGGTTGCGCGAGGTCAGCATGGACGTCTGGGCCCCGACTTCTTTGCGGAGCTCGGCATTTTCGTGGCGTAGTTGCTCGCCCTCGCGGCGGAGTTCTTCAATGAGGGTGGCACTCCCGGTCGTCGCAGAGGCGTCGGTGTCGATACTCCCACCGACGCTGGGGTTCGTATTCGTGTTCTGTCCGTTGGCTCTCTTCGAAATGTTGTAGATGTTGGTGGTGTGGTGGAGGCTGCGTTCGCCGTTCGAGGACACCGTCCCCCCATTGGCGGTATGCATCTCCTGCTTCATGCGGAAGATCTCGTCGCGCAGTTTGCGGTTGTCGTCGTCGGCCTGTTCGCGGCGCGCCGTCTCTTGCTCGAGCAAATCCTTCCATACATCCTCTTCTTCTTGCCGGCCCAAACTCTCGCCGTTGACGCCCTTGTCGCCGACAGTGTTGGACTGCAGCGACTTAATCATGTCGCCCATGCGGCGCTTTTCGGCTTCTTTGGTAAAGACGTCCTGTCTGAGTTGCTCGATGATGGTGGTGAACTCTTCGACTCTTTCCCGGAGATACAAGACCTCCTCCTCCCGCTCCTGGTCGGCTGCTGCTGCATCCGGGTCGTCGAGTTCAGTCGACGAGTTGGCACTCCGCGATGTGCCCGGCCGGTTGTTGTCGTCGTCATCCCTGATCTTCTTTTCAAGCTCCTTGACGCGTCGTCGGAGTCCCTTGTTGTCGCGCTGCAGAATGGCAATGTTGGTGCGGAACTCGACATTCTCCTGGATCATTTCCTTGATGCCGTCTTCCGAGAGCTTGTCGAGTCGGTCCGACAAGAACATGACTTTGAGTTTGAGGTCAAAGTTTTCTTTGGACAGGCGCTCAATCGTGCTGCTCTGTTCTTTCAACGTCATGTTGCGGCCGGGGCGGGTCGCCGTCGTCGTCGCAGTCGCGTTGGTCGCTGCCGTCTGGGTCGTGCTATTAAACTCGGACCGGAAGTCGGAAACTTTGCGCGGCTGCGGCGTCGTCAGCCCGTTGCGTGTCTTGTACTCGCGCGCCAGGGACTCGGGCACCTGGATGTCCATGACGCGGCGGGTCAACACAGTGTCGGTGGGCGGTGCCAGGGTGGCCTTGTTGGGTCGCGGGGTGCGCAAGAGGTCTTCGTTGTTGTTGTTATCATCCAGAGTCGAGGAGGCCACACTGCCCATGCTCACGGTCCGCGACAGCAGATCGCTCGCATTGCGTCGTCCACCAGCCGGAATGGCACCGCCCGATTGCAGCGCATAGTCCGCACCCAGGCCGACAGTGACGTCGCTATCGACGTCGTTGCCGCCGTCTTCACGGTTATTCTCATCATAGGCGTCGTGGGCATCTGGGTTGGTGATGAATGACGAAGCCGAAGACCGCTGGCTGGCATTGCGACTCCGCAAAAAACGAGGTCGCTTGCCGTATCGTAGGGCGAGTCCGTTGCTGCCGCCGCTGCCAGTCGATTCGTTCAGGTTGAGTGATCGTCGTCGGGAGTCGTCACCCTTGGACTGTTTAGATTGTTGTTCGGGCCAGAGGAGAGAATCCTCTTGTGACTGTGGCTGTTCTGGTTCATCGACGACCGGTGCTAAAGGCGCCGCCTGCTGTTGTGGCTGGCGCTTCCGTGGCGAGTCAAACAGGTAGGTATCGTCCGGACCGTCCTGTGTGATGGTGGGCAGTGGGGAGAGCGGCGCGACAAAACTGGACTCGACGTCGGGCAGCGTATCGTTCATGCGGAACTGGGCGTCATTAAAAGAATCGGAGGCTTTGTCGTTGTCGAGGCCGGTGCGGTCGAGGAAGCTTGCGGCGAAAGATTCTTCGGGTGCCGCCGCGGCAGCGGCGGCACCATCTGTGTTGGTGTTGGTGTTGGTGTTGATGTTGGTAGACTGAGTCTCCTCCTGCTCAGTGCCACCCGTTGTGTCGGCCATGTCGTCGCCGGTGTCGTCACCGTGGTCCTGCAGAGAGTGTGTCGGCGGGGGCTGGACAGCCGCTAGAGGCGGTGGAGGCGGTGTTGTTGACCGTGGGTCGGAGTGTGACTTTGTGTTGGCCGATTTCGACGTCAACGCCTCATGGAGAGAATCGTCAAAGGCGCCCGTGTTGTCGGCGTGGTCGGCCGCGCCGTGGTGGCCGTCACCGTGGTGCGCATCGTGCGACGCCATCAGCGGCACGTTTCCAACGTCCATGCGTGGTGGGAGGTGTGTGTGGTGGGTGTGTAGCGGGGGAGGTGGTGATGTCGTGTCGTGCCGTCTGATCAGAAGATCTGGTGATCGGAAATCGGGAGAAGGCTCGATGTAGCAATGTCTCGTCGACGCGTCTTGTCTGCCGTTGAGACTGAACGAAAGTGGGAGAGTCGGAAAAAGACGTTGGACAGTTTATTGAGATTGAAAAAGTCTGAGATGTGATCGCCAGACAAGAGTGCAGCTGGTCAGCTTGTGCTCGACGTTGTGCTTCCTTTTTTTCTGTCTTCTCTTTCTTGTCTCTCCTATCGTGTTGGTCGTCCTTCCTTCCGCGCTCAGTCGTTCTGGTCGCTCCTGCCTCCTGACGGGTGCAGTTTTTCCTGCAAGGGGGCCCGACGGGGGGGCACCACCATAGCGTCGACCTCTGAGAGACGCACGAGCCTTTTGCCGTCTGGAGTGCTGTCGGTAGTGGGGCTCGACAACAGCCTAGAGCCGCTAAGACCGCAGGACCTGTGCTAAAAGGCATGCGAGACATCCCTAACGCATACACTAAAAGGTAAAGTCCAGGCACAAAACAGCAGTGAGCGACAGGAGAGCGACACTGGTCGACACTGGCCCGACAGGTGTCTTGTCGTTGCTATGGCAGCACACGTGGCGCTAGCAACGGCAGAAAACGAGAAAAGGGGCAGAAATAAAGGTAAATGGGCTGCCCTTGGGGAAGGCGGTGGAGACCTGAGTGGTCAGCACTGAACACGCAAGGGAGCAGTTAGCCAAGACGCCAGCAAAAGGAGCTCCTGTTCCTTCCAAATGTATGTCGTACCTCAAAAGATATCTTCCTGATAACATCTCGACTCAACTTTGGACAAGATCATCGGCTGCGAAACCAACTGTCGACGAAAATGTCGATACCCATGCGACTATTTCAATACGAGCGAATCCAAATGCCGCATCTACGACAGCTCGACAGAGCATACCCATCTTCAGAACGACGAACCTGCCATCACCATCGAGGTGCACGAAAATCAAGAACGCCACAAAATCCAGAATGCAGTTGCCCGAGTTCATCACCACTTTTGCTCTTGCTGCAGCGTCTCCCACCTATCGCATTGACCTTGGTCACCCGGTGTAGTACAAACAATCCCATGGTATCAATTGACATTACTTTGCGAGCAGATTTCTTGTTGTCAAGCCATTGACATCTACCCTCAACATCACGACCCTATCTTGGCCATGTCCAACGCCGCCTCGTCCAACAAACTCCTGACCTCCTCGACCAAGCCGTCCAGCGACACGAGTTTCCCTTTGTCCTTGTCACCGCTCTCACCTCCAGTGTGCAGCCGCTTCACCCGCACATGGCCGGCCTTGACTTCCTCGTCGCCCAGGATGACGGCCAACGGCACGCCATCCGACGCGTTAAACTGTGCCATTTGTCGCGGTTTGACTTTGGGCGCATACTCGCCGCGGATGCCGGCGTCCCACAGCTGGGTGGCCACTTTCATGCGTTGAGGGAGCAGCCCGTCAAACTCTTTCCCGCCGAAAGCCATAATGTAGACGTCGGCGGGGCTGGAGAGGGTGTTGAATATTGCCTTTTCTCGTTGTGCATCCAGGATGGTGAAGATTCTGTCAACGCCAAACGATATACCGACACACGGTACTGGCCGCTTCCCGTACATGCCGACCAAATTGTCGTACCGGCCGCCGGCCGCGATGCTGCCCACCTGGACTTTCGATTTTGGGTCGGGCTTCGTGACAACCTCATAAATGAGGCCTGTGTAGTAGTCGAGTCCGCGGGCCAGCGACAGATCAAAAGAGACAATGTCGGCGACGTTCATGGCTTCCAAGTAGGTTGCCAGCAACTCCAAGTCGGCCAGGCCGGCGGCGACGTCCGTGTTGGAGGAGAGGTCGGTATCCTTTCGTAGTTCGTCAAGCAATCCACGTAGTGTGCCGCTCTTTTGTGCATACCCGCCAATGTGGTCGGCCACCGCTTCTGCCAGCCCTTTGGCCAGCATTTCCTCCCTGACCTCCGCCCAGGGAGTCTTGTCCAGCTTGTCCACAGCGGCACTGATTGTGCGAATCTTGTCAGACGGGACGCCGGCCACTGCAAACAGGCCGTCCAGCACCTTGCGGTGGTTCAGCTTGACGGTTACCCCTAGACCGAAAGCAGAGAACACCTCGCTGATGATGCGTATGACCTCCGCATCGGGCACCATGGCATCATAGCTCGCGCCCGCCACGTCAAAATCGCACTGGTAAAACTCCCGCATTCGACCGCGCGCGACGGCCGGTTGGTCCCGCCGGTAGACTTTGGCAATCTGGTAGCGCTTAATGTTTTGCACGTTTGTGTGCATGGCCAGCCAGCGCGCAAACGGCACGGTCAAGTCGTAGCGCAGCGACAAGGACTCGCCGCCCTGGTCTTGTAGGTCGTAAATCAACTTGGAGTCTTCGCCGTACTTTTCACTCAGAACCTCGCGCAGCTCAAAGACTGGGGTGTCGAGCTGGACGGCGCCGTGGCGTTCGAGCACTTGGGAGATGGTCCGAAAAATGTGGTCGCGCAGCTCGAGGTCGCGGCCGACCCAGTCGCGGGTGCCCTTGGCGACCTTGAGGGAATTTTTTGACATGGTTCGTGTGCGTGGTGTTGTGTTGTGCAATTCGTGGTAAAGAATCGAGTCTACTCTATGTCAAGGCTTGGTATTTACAGTTTGATGGGAGACCAGCCAGTCCCGGCCATCGACACGAAGAGTCACCACGTAAGGCAGGAGGCGGCCAGTGAGGGGCAGCCTTGTCGTTCTACGCCTTCACACAGTTACATACAAAATATCTGCTGAGAACGAGTCACAAACGTTTTCCAAAGAATTACAATACACTGCCTCACCAACTCTTTACACCTCTCTTTTCAATTGACACAAATTCCCATCCAGCAACAGCAATTATTGTGTCCCCAGTTCCCATCATCTCTCAACAGTTGTTGAAAGTGTAGAGTTGTCAGTCACAGGTGAACCTCAGTCTGGTCACGTGCGTATCGTCACTATGGAGCATCGCTGATAACATCTCCGATTTCCGTTTCCCTTCCCCTGCCTAAGCCCCTGAGTACAGTCACTGTTCCTGTTTTCGCGTTACACTTGCTATTCTCCGGTTTCTGAAAATAGCATCTTGTTAAGCTTCTTTCAAGCTTCTTTCTTGTAACCTTGTCTTGGATGAGAGCTCAAAGGAATGCAAGGAACCTGAAAGAAGCAAGTTCCGTCACTGCTCCAGTCTTTCGTGACTCCAATTTAATTTTCCAACCCGAAAGACAAGTTACGTCGCGTGTCGTAAATGCATCCATCCACTGAACGACGACAAGACTTGAGCGAAACTTCTTTCAATCCACATTGTATCTTGCATTCGTCGCTGTCCATCCCGTTCATCTTCTCCCATTGCGAACATAGCGTGGTTGCGCTGACTGACCTTTCGATCGCAAACAACCACCGATCCGTGTTAGTCTGTCTCCACATAAATGTAGCTGTTGGTGGATGCAGCTCGCTGTGCAGCTGTATCGTCCACTGTAACTTGCCTTCTTGTGCGACGGTACGCCGACTGGCTGACCGACCCATGTCTCACTGCCGCCGTTGCGTCGTTGGTCGACGAGAAGGCGTCGCGTCCGGTACTTTTGTCAGTTCCGTTGTCTTTCCGCTGTCTTTCCATCGGTTTCCCCTCGATCTGTGATCGGCGAGAACGAACTCTGGTGATTGCGAGCGAATGGAAGAAGTTTCCCTTTCCCCTGTTTTTTCCAATCAGTGTCTTGGCAAAAGTACCCAGCTCTTGCCAGCGCCCTCTGCCTTGACAGGTGTCAGCTGACGTCATCGCATGAAATGCACTACCAAGGCGAGCGCCAGTCCACCAGTGCAAGTTGCAACCAAGCATTCCTCGGTCTTGCTCTGAGTACCTGGTTCACTACTTTCCACAGCTGAGGTCGCCGAAAACTAGTTTCTGGACCGTCTTGTCGCCCGCGGGGGGCTCTGATGTAATGGGTAGAACGTGCCCCTCTTCTTTTCTCAGCTGGAACTTGTCTCGTCTTGCCTTTGTCTCTCTCTGGACATTGTCTTGTCAGCCCAGCTTGCGTACTTTGACGTAGTCCGTCCATCTTGGCAGGACAATAGAGGCCAAGCACGTATATAAGGAGGTGTTCCTGTCCTCATTCGAGTGGAATTATACAATCATCATCCTCTCTTCAAAACACTTTCTACAACACAACACCACCAACCAACAAACCCACCCAACATCACAATGGACCCTACTCAGAACCAGGCTGCTGGCGGTGCCACCAACAACGCGGCCGCCGGTGCTGGCGGTGCTGCTGCCGGTAAGGAGGACTACGGCGACAAGGCCTTTGACTTTGTGGCCAAGAAGTCGGGCCACTCGGTCAACCGCGACACCAGCGAGAAGATTACCGATGGTCTGCGCTCCGGCTTTGAGAAGCTGACTGGGTAGGTCCCCTCCCCTGTGATCCAGGATGAATGTACCTCCCCGTGAACAATTGCTAATACTCTCGTCAACAGCAAGAAGGTCGACCCCAAGTACTCCAACTAAGGGACGTCACCAACACCACCAGTTAGAATCAATATACCCATCTTTTAACTCGAAAGAGATCCCTCAAATTATCATCTATCAAATAACATGCTATGTGAATATCGTGAGATTAAAGCAAAACTATGGCAGCAACTGGCTAGAACGTAGATATAAGATATAAAATAGTATTGAAAAGTAAAAGCAAAAGTAAAAGCAAACATGATATCAATCCAGAAGAACGCCGCTCGTAGCAGAAAGCAGAAATACACAAAAGATTCAACGCTGTCCCCCTTTTCAACGCCACCCCAACATCTTGACGGTCAACCGTCACGGCCTCCAGCCAAGACACCAGGAACCAGGAACGGCACGCCATTCTTCCACATCCGCTTCCCCGTCCACACACCTCATGTCTCATCCGCAAACACTTGGTACGCCATCACCATGATCCAAAACAAGAAGATGGCACCCACCAGCCCAAACGCAAAAGCCGCCTGCCACTGCTGGCAGATGCTCTTTTGCTCCATCCAGGCGAGGGTGGTTGTCGACAGGCCGATAGGGTTCTGGTTGAAGACACTCAAATTGCAATTGGTGGACACGCCGCTCCCGGTGTCGCCAAACATTTCAATCGACAAGACGACCAAGGCCACCACCCACAGTACAAATAACATGAACCCGCCAATCATGACGATGGATGGGAGTAGTCGTCGCTGGAAGATGAGGCCGAGGACGGCGACCACAAACGCGACGGCGAGTGCCGCGACGGTCAAGATGTAGGAAAAATACCACGGGACGTGTAGGACCAGTCTTTGCTGGGCCTGCACGAGCGTCGCAAAGATGCCGATCCACGTACAGGCCGCCGCCAGCATAATGATGATCCAAAAGTTGAGCTGAACGGCGGGCCAGCGGTACTTGTGGATGTGGGTGTGTGAACCTCCGCCGCGGGCACTGTGATAGTCGTACCGCCGGTCGACGACGACAGACTCGGACATTGTTGTTGTGGAGGCCATCTTGAGAAGCGAGCGTAGCGAGCGGCCAACGGTCACTCTGTGAACGAAGTGAATAGCGTTGTCGGGAGTGAGGACGAGCGAAGCGAGGAATGTAAATCGACAAGCTAACGGGGTTGTTGTCGAGGAGAGAGAGATCGAGAGAGGAGAGTGTCGACGAGATAGCGAGGAGACAGACAGAGCCCAACGTCAACACGACGGGAGGAGAAGCAGTTGTGTCCCGGCAAGCTGCCGTTTGTTGACTGTCGACTGTCGACTGTCGATTGTCGATAGGGACAGCGACGATGCTGTACAACCGGCGGCGTGGTTGGAGCGCAGAGCGCAGTCTGTTCGTTTGTTGACACCCGTCGGGGGTTGGGCTGCGATTCGGTGGCAGTGACGTCGGCAGCGAGTATTGTCGCCCAGTGATCGTGTCTTGATTGATTGTCGCAAGTCGCAAGCTTGGGCTTCACTCTCGCATCGCAAAAATGAGGAATGCAGAAAAGACGGGGAAGAAGTCAAAACGGAAAAGAAGGAACTTCTCTCATTCCTGCCCGCACATGGGCGCCTGCCCAAGCAGGAGCAGGGGGCTGGTATTTTTCTTAATTGACTCTCTGCTCGAGAGGGGCCCTTTCCTGGTTGACGCGCAGCAACGGGCAGCAACCGTGCAGTGACGGAAGTGCAGTGCAGATGGTCCACTTTAATTGTACATAGGCCAATCATTGTCCTGTATCAGTCGCACTTTGACCCAATCAAGACTAGCCCCATGTATGCCCACCCAACAACGGCCTGCAACAGTGCTACGCAACAGCGCAACAGCGACCATCTGGTGGCTGGTCTTTTTTTTGTGGTCGCAGCTAAAACATCACAATGTCAATGTCAACAAAGCACAACGCCGCCCACGACAGGTGCCGCGCACCAATCACGCACATCCGTCTATGAACGATTCGTTTCAATATTGTCATATTGTTATCGTACAGTGTCAATATTCATACACACTTGCGCTCTCTATCTTACACAACACCCTCGCTGCTTCGCCCTCACGACTTCAGATCACCGACCCAGCCCAACAGCTCCCTCTTCTCGTCCAGCACCCGTGCGTACTCCAACAACAGACGGAATACGTACACCTGCATGTCCTCTTTGCGGAGGACACGGTCGGCCCATGCCCGTCCGTCGTTGGCAATCTTTTCTGCCACGCGGTCGCCGTTTTTATCTTGGCCTCCCTGACGGTCAGCCATAAAGTAGTCGACGATGCCGAACCAATCGCCAAACCGGTTGTCCATGGGTACAAAGTGCTTCCACGCAACCAGCCGGGCATCGTGCCACTCCTTCCACACCGTTGCCTTGATGGGAAGGCTTGTGCTCTTGAGGAAGGCGAGGTAGCGCCCACTGAAACTGTTGCCGTCAATGTCGGGCAAGAATTTGCTGTGGAACTGCTCCTGCAACGAGATGCTGTTGTGAATAAAAAAGTAGTCGTCGACGTACGGACAGCTGCCCTCGGTGGTGTCGTTCCCCTTCTTGGCGTCCCCACCGTCGCACATGAGATCGACAAACCCGACGTCGGACCACTGTGAAACCCATTCGCCGAGGTGGTCCTCGTCTTGCGCGCGGATATGGTAGGACGGTGACGGGAGTGTAAAGTTGGGCACATCATCGGGATCGGCCTCTGCTTTGCTCACCAGCTGCCCATCATTCATTGCCACGAATCGGTGCCGGTGGAAACCCTTCCAGTTGCTCGCCCGGTTGTGCCCACCGGTGGCCACACCGCGCCAGACTGCTCCGTTCCGTTTCTGTGACCAGGGCACGTCGGATGCCTCCCCGCCACCACCTGCGAAACGTTCTTCATTGCTCCAGTACATGGGTGCCGGCAATAATATGTCGCTGTTGACAGAAAGCTTGCTGCCGCCAAAGATGGGCAACAGTGTGCCCGTTGTCGATATTGAGAGGGGCTCGATGAAAATGCCGTTGAGTCCCTGCAAGTCAGGCTGGTGGCATATGTCGCTGGACAGCGAGCTGTTGCTCACAAAACCGTGGTACATGTGTGGACTCGTGTACGTGTCGTCAATGATTGGGCGTCCGTCTTTTGAGGTTCTCGCTGCGCTCGATGTGCTTGTCTGCCGGGCCATGGAATGTGGTGCACACCCCCGCTGGACAAGCTCCCAAAAGGGGCCCGTCGTTGTCCATCGGTTGTCGTCCCGCACGGCTTCTCTGTCTTTGCTGTTGTCATCGTCTCCAAACGGCAGTGACTGAAATGCTTGCTGGACTTGCTCCGGTGGCGGGAACACTTGCGTGCGCTCCGCCTCCACGACATAATTCTTCATCGCCTCCCAGGCCACCACTACGCGCGGCTCGTCCATCGCATTGAGCGCCAAGTCCATGTCGGGCAGTTCCGACTCGATCGTTTTTAGGAGATCGAGCCAGATTTGTGTCCAGAACCAGCTGCTTTTCGTGGTCGCCCGTCCTTTGCGAATTTTGATCGTCATGTCAAACGCTCGCGCCTCGCGTTGAATTAGTTTCGGTGGCAGGGCCCAGAACGGGTGCAGGTCGTGGTAGATCTGGTCCCAAAAGGACTCCACCACAACGACATTGCGCTCTGAAGCAAACTTGTGCCACCGATCGAACCCGGGCGGTGGGTGCCGGCCGCGGCGTTTGCGGTACGCAGCGGCAGCGTCGCCCAGGGAGTGCGTTTCTTGCGCCAGTAGGTCGCGGAACTGTCGCTCGGCCTCGGCCACGAGGTGTTCCACGGGGTGTTGTGTCGACGAAGGTGAAGCCGGAGTCGGTGTCTGTGGTGAAGATGGCTTGCCATTCTTCTTGTCGTCGCCATGTATGATGACCGGCACCTGCTGACCCTGATGGTAATGCTGGCGGTGCTTCTCGTGCAGCTGGGCGGCCGTTGCTGCTGCTGCCAGCTGGAGTCGGCTGGGGATCGAAAAGGAGTAGCAGAGCAACAGCAAGAAACAGGCCGGCGCGATATAGCGGACAAGCAGCGACGGTCTTCGCGGGGCCAGGACAGGGAGGAGCATTGTGAAAGGTGCGAGGGTGCGTAGCAACAAGGGAGTCGGGGAGGAGAAAAGAGGTCGAGGAAAGAGTGTCGTGAATCGTAGTCGTAGTGGTTATCGTAGCTGTCGTCCTTGTCAATCAGCTTGAGCCTCACAAACGTCAAACTTGTGTCGCCGAGAAGCACAGCCCGTTCGATGCCCAGAATCGTAGTGGGTAGTGGGCAGGGGAAAAGGAGGGATATCCGGGTCAACCACCTTACGAAAGTAAAGGAGGCGCAAAAGAGAGGAACCACCGCGGGACGGGAAGACAAAGACAAAAGACGGATTGCATGCGTGGCAGTCTGTTTCTTGTTCTCTGGTCGTTCTTTGCAGTGCAATATCGGCTGCGATATTGGCTGCGGCGGACGGGCGTCTGGGTAATATGGCTGAATTGCAAATGGGAAAAGGAGTGTGAAGCGTCGACCAATCTTTGGGGGTCGATCACTGTCGATTGTGCAAAAGACGCAAGATCACCTCGCGTAGGACATGAAATGCAGCCCGCCTAATGGGAGATCAAAAAACAGAAGGATCAGTGTTGGGATGACGAACAGGAAGGAGCGTGTTGTACATGTAGGTGCCCGATTAGGAAAGTACGACCTTGGTCGCGATGTTTGGGAAGGAGCGGCCGAGACAGAGTCCACAGCATCAATTTTCTTTACAGTCAAGACGATGCGCCCTTCCTAAACTTTTATTTTAAGATGTTCTTTCATTGTCTTCTTTTTTTTTTGGCATCCCTTTCTCTCCTTGGATGGAAACAAAAATAGGTACTACGTCGCGCTACACGAGATCGAGGATACCAAGAAACGGAAACGAAGCATCGCATCTCCTGTTCACTGGAGTAGCATCAACCCCTGCATTCTCCCCATTTTGCTGTAGGAAAACAATTTTCTTATTTTCTGTGACTTTTTGAATTGTAACTCTAATTTTCCTCGTTTTCGATTTGAAAGATTTTTGTTTCATTTTTTACCTTTTTTTTCATTCTTTAAAAAAGGAGGAAATTAAAGAGGTAAAAGAAAAATCATCTCCACAGACTCAAACACCTTTGTAACTATGGATATTTTCAGCACTGCAGAATTTGATAACAACTCACTGGTAGCTTATCCTTATATATATGGGAACATTAAGTACATGTACAGTTGGATGAAGAATCTTTCTCACATGGGATGGCAAAGAACTCAAGTCTTACATTCACGGGAAAGACGAGGCGAGGTAGATCATAGAGAAAGCACGGCCCCAACGGGATGGCCCAACAGGAACCGTACAGAAACGGGAGCCCGGCTCCAGGGAATTACACACTGAGACAGTGGAACTGCAGAACGGCAAAACAAAATGTACCGTTCCTCTTGTTGTACGCTGTACTTCGTCTCATGTTTGACGTTGAACCAAAACTGTTTGTCTCAATCAAAAGGAAAAACAAAAGAACTTTTTGGTGCGGATGCATCGTACCTATTAAGTACATACGAGGCCAGTCTCCTCACTGTAAACATTAATGGTGAGAAATGGACAAGTCGAAAAAGAGACAATCGACGCAGCTGTTCTTGATACCCCCACCCCCCTCTCTCTTGGTTTTCCCATATTTTCTCCTTTTCAATCTAGACATCTAGACGAACCGCCATACCATGCTGGCCACATCTTGAAGCGTGTCGTCCGGGACTACCAGGTCACGCTCGCCGTGGGACACATCTGGT
>JANSLP010000052.1:0-153079 GCA_029298735.1 Ophiostoma sp. CBS 140.51
GTCACGTTCGTCACCCTACGAAGTACTACGTTCGTCTTCTCGACACATCAATGATATCGCAGATCACTCAGAATGTGGCACATCGAGGCTATACCATCTGACCGTCTAAATTTGATATTGTACACATATACAGTGCAAGTCGAGGCTAGGAAGGAAGTCTATGCTGATGCTCGTTTGTTATGCTGTCGTCCGGTCGTTCAAGGGAGCGCCTGGTTTGCCTCTGCCATCTTGTGGAGCTCAGTCCTCGTCAAGGTGGCCAAGGTCCGGCTCGCGTCGCCTCGTCTGGGTCGGTCGTCGAGTTCGATATCGAATACCGAGGAGTCGAGTGTCGAGAGTCGATCGTTCGTTGTCGTCCGCCCGGGTTCAAGCCGTCATCCCAAAATCCAATACCCAGGCCAAGATGCGTTTTCTTTCTCCCTCTCTTTGCCCGGCCGTCAAGATGAAAACAAAGGAAAAATAGAATGGCGGTCGGGCAAGAGAGAAGAGCAAAGAAGGGAGGTTTTGCAAAAATGAAAAATGAAAACATATGCAGCCCCGCGTCGTCCGTCATCTATCCGCACCGGTCTCTTTTCGCGTCTTTCTCAAATATTATACCATATCCCTACACAGAAGCCGTGCCTCACACAGAGCGCAGACGGCCATCACGATGGGCCACGCAACCTCGACGTATTTTTGCTGTCGCGCAGCCCATTCCCGTTCCTCCGAGGACGAGACGTTTATGGCTTCTCCTTCATCAGGGCCTCGAAGTAGGCCTCGAGATCGAAGTTGGGGCCCATCGGGTCTTGGTTCACTAGAAGAGGTATGTTAGCGATATTGCGTTCGGGTTTTCTGTTATCGTCACCGCCATCCCATCGAGGAGCTTCAACTTACGACCACTGGAGGCGCCCGTTGCTGAGGGTGCCGGGGCATGGAGCTTGCTGTACTCCGCCTTGGCCTGGTTGATCAGGCTCTGCTTGTGCTCGTATTCCCGCTTCGCGGCCGCGGCCTTGTCTGAGGAGTAGATCTTGCGCTGGTGGTAGAAACCGTAGAAGACACCGAGGCCAAGGGCCGAGTACCGGAGGACCTGTAGAGGGTGGAAGAGGCAATGGTCAGCTTTCAATTCCCAATCAATTAGAGGTGATGTCTGGACACGAGATCATCCGGGTAGAGCTTCCGGGCGCGCGGCAATCGGGTGATGCATCGCGCGACAATGGGTGTCCCATCAGCCTGAAAGCTATCGTCCACCCAGGATATCGTATCGTCGTCGTCTTCGGCAAGGACGGGTCATGGATTGGAAGGACAAACGAACATTGACAGCTGCGTTGGAAGCAGACATTGTTGCGACTGGTAGGTAGGTGAAGAGAGAAAGAAAGGTCGAGGAAGGCGATGGAGATGGACTTGAAATGTCAAAAGTCGTCGAGCCGATGGACTGGTCGAGTATGCGTATGAGGATGGAGAGAACGTGGGCGCGAGATCGCGAAGTGGTGTGAGATGACGAGGTGGAAAAGAGTGCTGGGATGAGCGTTGTTTGGTTCAATTGGCGATTTTTTTTTCGCTCTGGCTTTTTGGGCCGGCTGTCCCTGTCGGTCGCGGATGAGCGCGCGTTGGAAATTTCACTCACGTTAGCTTTTTGCACCAAAAAGTAGGCCGCAGACCACCTGGCTTTGGCTGACTATGGCGGAAGGAACCTAGGAACAAGGAACGTTAGGAGCCAAAGTCGGGAAATCTCGCGGCTCGGGCTGGGCCTGCATAGCTGCTGTGATTGCGACGGCTAAGTCACTCTTGCCTGGACAAGGGGTGAGTGGGTACCTTTATCCCTCAGCAACACAGGCGCCGGGCCAGCCCCTATTATCGTGCTGCAATTACTGTAGCTGCTCCATTCCAGCAGCCAAAATGCAACTGACTAGACTCAAAGCCAGACAAAGACAGAGGAAACCAAAGAACATCACGTGAAAGCCGCGCTACTGTCGCACCGTTCCAATTATCCGCTCCACCCAACACAAACTGCCAGCAGCTCTCCTGCAGCAAGCTCCACCTGAGATTATTCTGGGGGGGAAGGACCGCATCAATAAATTGCTAGCGGTGTCGCGAACGACGCGCATAGTCCAGGGGCACGAAAGGCAGACAAATGACAGCAAAGCTAACAAAACAACGACGGACGACTGCTGGCACCGCTCACCACCACAACTACCGAACAACGGCGACTGCGGCGACTGGCATATCAGAAAGCACAAATCCGATACCTGACGTATTTTTGTTTAGCATTCTGCATTTGATCTCCAGCCTAAATATTTCGGCCTCGAAGAGGACATAGTGACGAACCCCTGACGACAATCTCAAGACTCGAAAACTCGAACATCGAGCACTGAGCACCAACAAAACTCGACCACTCGATACTTGACAACTTAACAGGCCGTGTTGCCACGAGCATGCGGCAGACGCGGGCAGAGTCGGCACATAAATACACACGACAGCCATGCAGCAACGGCGCGATGAGATCCTGGCGAAGAAGGCGAAACTCGCCGAGCTGAAGCGGCAGCGGGAGTTGAGGACACAGGCATCTGCATCACGGCAGAGCATAGGGCCGGACGTACGTCTTGAACGATACTCATTGTGTATACTCTGTGGAATCTGGCTAACCCGTGTAGCAACTCATTGCACCAGTACCCGGGCGCGCCGACAACCGCCGAGAGATAGAGTCTCTCATCAACAGCCTGGTGGGCGAGAGTCGGCCAGGCTCGACAACAACAGGTGGTGCTGCATCGCCTGCACACCGGGGAAGCCGGCCGAATAGTGTTCTGAGCGCTGGCGAGCTGAGCAACGAGACGTCCGAATACGCAGCCGCTGGTATCACGCAAGTCAGCACCGGCCCATCACAGCCACAAGTCCTGTCCACTGTTTCCCTCACGACCATCTACGAATGTCCTCCGTCGCCCGTCAAGGAAGTCTTTTCCTACAGCAAGGGTGTCCAGACAACCGATGACCTTCTGCCTACACCACCAGCCCCCAACCGCGCTCACTACGATTCTGACGGCGAAGAGCCGACACCGGCCACACCGAACAAGAAGCTGAGCCGGCGAGAACGTGAACGGGAAGAGGAGCTGCGCAAGAACATTCGGCAAGAGGTTGAGGAGGAGCTGCAGCTGGCAAAAGAACAGCTGGCCGGCCAGCAGTCCGCGCAAGCATCATCCCTGACGACAAATTACCCAGCACGCGTGCTATCCAACGAAGAGCTCAAGGCCGTCACATCCAATACCGAGTTTGTCGACTTCTTGGAGAAATCGACCAAAGTCATCGAAAAAGCACTCGATCTCGAATACGACATCTTGACCGACTACACGCTCCAGGCTTACGACAACGAGGATGAGGATGAGCAAGGCAACGTGGGTGGCCGTGGCCGGCGGAAGGTCAAGGAGATCCGCCAATTCTACGACGAAAAGTGGTCGCGGAAGCGCATGATTACGTCCATCGACTTCTCGCCCAAGTTCCCCGACCTCCTCCTCGCCTCCTACACCAAGAACCCGACCGCACCGCACGAGCCTGATGGTGTTGTCCAGGTGTGGAGCTTGAACCTGCACGACCGCCCCGAGTTCGTCTTCCACGCCCAGTCCGACATTTTGACGGCCCGCTTCTCGCCCTTCAACCCGAACCTGATCTTTGGTGGTGCCTACAGCGGGCAGGTCCTCGTGTGGGACACGCGTGCTCGCTCGGCACCTGTGCAAAAGACACCTTTGACTGGCTCTGGTCACACACATCCTGTTTATGCGCTCGATATCGTCGGTACGCAGAACGCCAACAACATTATCAGCTGCAGTACCGACGGTGTGGTTTGCGGCTGGGCCGAGAACATGCTCGCACAGCCGCAGGAGTTTTTGTCCCTCACAGTCCCGCCACCATGCAAGGTCGACGACCTAGCACCTACCTGCCTGGCCTTCCCCCACACCGACCCGACTTTCTTCCTTGTTGGTTCTGAAGAGGGCACTATCTACCCGTGCCATCGCTACGACCGTGCAGGTGCCAAGGCCGGTATTGACGCACGCGTTCGCTACCGTGGCCACGCAGCACCTGTCCTGTCCGTGGACTTCCACCCGGCACGCGGTCCCGTCGACCTCGGTGACCTGGTTCTTTCGTCCAGTCTGGACTGGTCGGCCAAGCTGTGGAAGGTCCGTGCTCCGGCTGCGACAAGTACGATTGTGGGTGGTGGCGGCGTTGGCGGCGCTGGTGCGGCAGCTGAGGGAACGGCTGTGCCGCTCATGGACTTTGTGCGCGAGGATGTTGTCTACGATGCAGCCTGGTCGCCCGTGAAGCCCGGTGTGTTCAGTCTGGTTGACGGTGCTGGCTGGCTGGAGCTGTGGGATATCACGGTGGAGACGGAGGAACCGGTGGCACGTATCAGCCCGAGCCAGCGCAAGGATGGCCGGTCGATGCTGGCCAACAGTCTGAACAAGGTGGCCTGGGACAAGAGCGAGGGCAAGCGCCTGGCGACGGGCGGTATTGCGGGAACGCTGACGGTGTTTGAGGTCGGCCCAGATCTGGGCGGCAAAGAGGGTCTGCGGAGTGAGGAGTGGACCAACGTCAAGAAGCTGGTCAACAAGCTGGAGGCTCAGAACGCCAACGGGCCGGTGACGTTGTAGACGGGACGGGTGGATAGTTGATCTCTGTGGGGGGTTTTATTTACTTTTCCTACTGGGTGAGGGGTTGTCTATGGTGGTGAACTAGATTGAACAGGCAGCGTTCACCTTTTTGGCATTGCGAGTGTTCAGCTCGTGTGTGTTTTCTTTCGTGTATATTCAAAAAATACCTCTGCCGTTTTACAATCGAAAATACCCTCTTTTCTGCAACTGACTGTGTACCATGCGCTGTATGTCCATTCCTCACATCTCGAAACGAGCTCAAGATTGCAATGAAAAGAAATAATAAAGATCCCCCGTCTCGCCAAAAAGACAAAGAAAGTTCGCGTCGCCTGGAAGCAGTGAAATACCAGGGACACAGTGGGAGGAGCAGTCATGGAACAGGCCCAGCGGACTGCTCATCCCAAGTTGTCAAAGATTTGTGTAGACACGTAAAAAAGGTCGTGTCTGGGGAAGTATTCAGCGGTTAAGCTGAAAAAGAACAGATACTACACTTGATCATAGCCTTTCGACTAAGAGAGCTGAGGAGAAAAAGAAGAAAGAAAAGGAAAATTCTACGAGTTGGATATGAGCAGAGACGACTTCTTTATATAGTCGTAGAAATGTGGTCAGTGCGAGCCTGCAAAAATTGTATTCTAAAAAGATCGGTCTGTTGCCTGCTGCTGCCTGTGACGGTTGCATGAGATGAGGCCAACCTCGAGATGTTGGTATGTGAGATGTTATGAGTTGAGAGCTGGATGAGGACTTCACCGCCTTTGGATTCTGCCAGTTTGGTGCTCCATCCCATAAAACGGCCAGTGGGGTCAAGCTTTAGCCATTTGGCCAATCAGAGTGCTGTCTCAGAGCAGCCGCGTGTAAATTCCCCCAAAGTGTACGTCGCACTTTCCCTTGGACGCCAAGCCACCTGTCCCTTTACGTACCTGCACGAGCAAGCAAAAGCAGGAAGGAGCACGCCAAAGTCGACGCGGAAGCTCCAGCTGTCCTCTCCACGAAACCCCCGACCAAAAAAGGGAACGACTTGTTTCTGGCAGGGCCAATCCATCAACGACCATCCACCTTCTCTTTTTCCTTTCTCGTCGTGTTCCTAGTTTCGTCGTCGTACCTTCCGTGCATTCTTCTCACCTTCCTTTATTGAGACTTTTCTTTCCTTTTTCTTTTCCCACCCTCTCTTCGACGTTCCCCTTTTCTTTCTCATCATCCATGATCTGACCAGCTTCACGACCTGCCATTGACCTCCCTCGTCGCATCCCACCTTTCCCCCTTCCCCCCATCGCCAGCCCATCGGTCACAATGGCGTCGACATCGACGACGCCAAGCCCGATTGGCCCTCTGGGCGATGCCGGCAAGACCAGAAGTCTGCGGTCGGTGCTGCGCGTGGTGATTCTCTTTCTGATTGCCGCCGCCTCCGTGTCCAGCCGTCTGTTCTCCGTCATCCGTAAGTGAACACCAATCCAAACAGCTTCCATCTCGATGCCAGCTTGTGAACCACCAATTGCTGACGTTGTTTGTCTCTGCATCTAGGCTTCGAAAGTATTATCCACGAATGTGCGTATTATCGGCGACCGTACCATCCTATTGCTTCCCAATGACCCTCCTCGATTCGATCTGCCTCGGCCATCTCTCCGCCATCATGTTTCTGGCCTCCTTTTGTCTTTTGCTGACCCGTGTCCCCTTTAGTCGACCCTTGGTTTAACTTCCGCGCTACCAAATACCTCGTCGCCAACGGCTTCTACAGTTTCTGGGATTGGTTTGATGATCGCACATGGCACCCTCTCGGCCGTGTCACCGGTGGTACGCTCTACCCCGGCCTGATGGTGACCAGCGGTGCCATCTACCACGCCCTCCGCACCCTAACCATCCCCGTCGACATCCGCAACGTCTGTGTTATGCTCGCGCCCGCCTTCTCCGGTCTGACCGCCTTCTCGGCCTACCTCCTTACCAGCGAGATGACCACGTCGCCCTCTGCCGGTCTACTTGCTGCCGCGTTCATGGGTATCACCCCCGGTTACATCTCGCGTTCCGTTGCCGGCAGTTACGATAACGAGGCCATCGCCATCTTCCTGCTGGTCTTCACCTTCTACCTGTGGATCAAGGCCCTCAAGCTCGGCTCTATGCTCTGGGGTGCCCTCTGCGCCCTCTTCTACGGCTACATGGTGGCCTCGTGGGGTGGTTACGCTTTCATCACCTGTCTGCTGCCTCTTCACGCCTTCGTCCTCATCTGCATGGGCCGCTACAGCACCCGCCTTTATGTTGCCTATACCACCTGGTACGCTCTCGGAACTATCGCCAGTATGCAGATTCCCTTTGTCGGTTTCCTGCCTGTCCGCACTAGCGAGCACATGCCCGCCCTCGGTATCTTCGGTTTCCTGCAGCTCCTCGCCTTCCTCGACTACGTGCGGTCCGTCGTTCCCAGCCGCCAGTTCCAGAACTTCCTGCTCCTTTCGGCTTTCAGCGTCTTCTCCATCGGTCTCCTGGGCCTCGTGATTGCTACTACTGCTGGCGTCATCGCCCCCTGGGGTGGCCGTTTCTACTCGCTGTGGGACACCAGCTACGCCAAGATCCACATTCCGATTATTGCGTCCGTTTCCGAGCACCAGCCGACCGCCTGGCCCGCCTTCTTCTTCGACCTGAACTGGCTTATCTGGCTGTTCCCCGCTGGTGTCTATCTGTGCTTCCAGACGCTCGCCGATGAGCACGTTTTCATTGTCGTCTACGCCCTGTTCGGCAGCTACTTCGCCGGTGTCATGGTCCGTCTTATGCTGACACTGACTCCTGTCGTCTGTGTGGCCGCCGCTATTGCCGTGTCCACGCTGCTCGACAGCTACCTCAACGCCAAGAGCCCCGTCCCGGCTGAGGTCGCTGCTGCCGAGGAGAACGCCGACAAGAAGCCGGCCAAGGGCGGCCTCAAGTCGACCAGCCGCCCCGTTGTCGGTGTTTACTCGTTCCTATCCAAGACGGTCGTTACGGGCGCCGTTGTTATCTACCTCATCATGTTTGTGGCACACTGCACGTGGGTGACGTCCAACGCGTACTCGTCGCCGTCCGTCGTCCTTGCCAGCAGAATGCCCGACGGCAGCCAGCATATCATTGACGACTACCGTGAGGCCTACCAGTGGCTGCGCCAGAACACGCCCAAGGACGCCAAGATTATGTCGTGGTGGGATTACGGCTACCAGATCGGTGGCATGGCTGACCGGCCCACGCTGGTAGACAACAACACCTGGAACAACACGCACATTGCGACCGTCGGCAAGGCCATGAGCTCCCGCGAGGAGGTCAGCTACCCGATCATGAAGGCCCACGAGGTCGACTACGTCCTGGTCGTCTTTGGTGGTCTCTTGGGCTACTCTGGTGACGACATCAACAAGTTCTTGTGGATGGTCCGTATTGCCGAGGGTATCTGGCCCGACGAGGTGAAGGAGCGGGATTTCTTCACCGCGCGCGGCGAGTACCGTGTCGACGATGAGGCTACCGACACCATGAAGAACAGTCTGATGTACAAGATGTCGTACCACAACTACCAGGCTCTGTTCCCTCCTGGCCAGGCCCAGGACCGTGTCCGTGGCTCGCGCCTGCCCGACAAGAGCCCCACGCTTAACACGCTCGAGGAGGCCTACACGAGCGAGAACTGGATCATCCGCATCTACAAGGTCAAGGACTACGACAACGTGGGCCGGGACCACGGTGCTGTTGCATCCTTTGAGCAGGGTCACAAGAAGAAGAAGGCGACGAAGCGTAAGGGTGCTCGCGTCCTTCGTCTGGACTAAGTGGAAGGATGACAGTAGTTGTTGAGAAGAGAAGGAGATGCCTTCTCGGCTGCCAAGCAAAAGAAGCGCTGGCAGCTACTAGATGGTGGGGGCCAGATATAGAGCTGGAAATTTGTTTTGTCTATTTATCTTACACGGAGTCGGGAAAAAAACTATTGTTATTATGGTGGATTGAGGCTTTCAATGCCCACTCTGTATAAAATTTATGTAGGGGAAAAAGACTCAAGACTCTCATACATGGCGTAACGACCGCCTTGAGGGAGGAAAAACAAGGGGTGCTGTGGCCGCGGGCCTTCCCCATCTGTCGTATTTATCGTTCATTGCAATACTGATTTTATTTTGTCTATTTCCTTCTCTTCCCATCTGCAATTGTGCCAATTGTTAACATCGTCGTTACTGGGCGAAGTTCCATTATCTAGTGACGTGATGCCAGAGGACCTGCCTAAGCTGCCTCGCTGCTTAACTATGTATGGTGTTCCGCCACGTGGGCGCACTTGCCCTCACTCTGGCAACTGGCTAACATCCAAATCGTCCCGAAAAGGAAGTCGCGACCATTATGACGGGTAGCCCCTTCCTATTCAGAATGATGGAGGTTTTCCCGTTTCCCACAAATATTGATATTCTCGACGTGATTCACGCATCCCCATTATTTCACATTCAGGATTCGTGTGTTCCCCTTCTCATTCCTTCCCTCTTCCCATTTGCTTATTTGCATGCACCTGCATCTCTCGATCCCCTTTCTTTTCCTCATACCCTTCGACATCCTGTCGATATCATCCCATTGTACATAATTTTGTCATCTCGTTCATATTCTCTCCCCTTGTGTATATTTTTGTGAATTTCGTCCAATCCCCGCCTCTTTTAGGAGGGACGTCATTTCAGATGCCCCGCCACGAAGGCTCACGGCATCACGAGTAAGACTTCTTTTCATACAACATTTTTTTGTACATGCACAAGCTAATACTCGTTTCTGTTTACAGTGCCGGCCAAAGCCGTTCAAGTCGAAGACACGGCAGCTCGCGTCGGTCAAGTACTATTCTCTCATCAGCCGATGAAGAAAGCCCGCGTGATCGATACTATCCGCCTCGCTCGTCTACCAACGCTACTCCTTCTCTCAGACGCTCCTCAAGTCGTAGCGGCCACGCCAGCTCCAACGCCAACGGAAACAGCAGCAGTGGCAGTGGACGTACGTCTCGCGCTTCGAACATGATGCTGAACTTGCTCGGGATCCGGAGGCGTGAACGGTCGGATTCAGATTCCTCCACGACGCGGCGTGTCCCTGTGGTCGATGACATCTATCTCAAGCCCTCCGTCCCAATGTACATTCGCAACAACACAGGATGGGAAAACATGCCTGCTCCGCCATACGACAGCAGCACCGGAGCCACGACTGGACCGACACCTCCTGCAGGAGCTCCCTACCCTCTATCCAACATTCCTGCCCAAATCTACTACCTCCAGCCCCAGCAGTCTATTCCAGCCATGCCATCCGGTGGTGGTAGCAAAGAGAACAAGCCTGCTTTCATGGGCCAGCCGGCCATGTCGACACCGCCGCTTTCGTCCCAACCCCAGTTTGTCCCTTCATACTATACCTACCCACCCCCCAGCGTGTACCAGTGGCCGCAAGGTAGTGCTCCCAATCCTATGATGCCAATGGCCGTGCCTGTTCAGGGTTACCCTCCGCCCAGCAGCAGTGTGGCGGCCTCGCAAAGCCACCAGTCTCAGACTTCTGCCCGGACTTCTGTGCACAGTGATGGTCACGGAAGTCATCGTTCACGCCGTCCTTCAACGTCTCGGTCCAGCTCTTGTTCCACAGACCATGGCAGACGCAGAGGTAGTCCCGCTCGGAAACACAGACGTCGCCATTCCCATGAACAGTCGCGTGGATCATTTGTGATGGAGACCCGGTACCGTCCACGTCATTCGAAGACTCTCAGCCGTACACACAGTCGTCGGTCATCCCCACTACGCAGCGATGGTTGCCACCGGTCGCCGTCTATGCCCAAGAGAGCCGAGAGACATTATTGCAATGGTTGTGGTCGGCAACGGTCCAGGAAATTCCACGACGCGAATCCTTTCAAGCGTCACCAAAAACTGGTCAGCTACTGCCTCAAATGTCGGAACGCGTATGACATGTACAGTGATGGCAATGAGCTCTACGAGGAACAAACTGAGCTCGGCGTTCGTGACAAGGTAATTTCAAAACCCTTGATACATGTTTGAATACTTCTTTACCGTTTCACTTCTAACGACAATAGTCTCCCATTCAATCGATGAATCCTGAAATGCACGAAAAGCGAAAGACCAACCACCGGGTCCCCGTGCTTCACACCGTCGATTCCATCACCCCTGCCATGGAGGAGGCCATTCGAGCTCTGCCAAAGGCCTATGCCCTGCCCAAAGTGGACTCAAATGTTACAACCAACGAGCCTCTTCATGGCCATAATCGTGTCGTGGAAGAGAAGCCCAAAGCAGCCCCGGTGCTAAACTTTAAATCAAAGGAGTCGACTAGATTCCCCCTCAGACAGCTGCATAAGACTGTGTCAATCAGCAGCATGAAGAAGACGCGAGGTTACCAACCGCCTACGGTGGAATCCGTTGTTGACTCTGATGATGAAGAGCCTGCTACACACTTCCGACCCAGAAGCACAACACGCGTGTGGGACAGCAGCAGTGACGAGGACCTTCCGCCTGCAGCCAAGACCGATTCAAAGAAAAACAGCTCGCCGATTCGTTCTCGCTCTGAGGACTCGGAGGCCCATAATGAGGGTCCCTCGAACAGTATCAGCCCTGCTAAACATCACGTTCGCTTTGAGACGGAGCCTGGAAGCGAGCATGGTATGCAGGAACAAGCCGCTGTTCCTACCCCGTCTGACAACAAGACCAAATTTGTTGCTTCCTTTCCGCCACCCATGTCGCCCGTCATCACTTCACCGCTTCTCAAAAAATCCGTTCGCCGCTGTGCTTCGGATCATGTCAATTTCGAACAGTACAGAAAGCGTCACGGAATGGCTAAAGAGAACCAGCCGCCTATGCCCATGCCCGTGCCTGGCTTCATGACTGGTGCTGCCAGATGCTGTGATCATCTTCACTCAGGTGTTGGCCACGACGGATTCTACAGCCAGACGATGCCTAGCATTCCTAGCACGCCATTGAAGCGTAACACTCGGGATGCGCACTCCTCGCCTCTCAAGCCGGTCGCTCATGATATGTGTGGCTATTCACCACACACTCCCATGATGCCCATGCCGGACAGTGCATATGTGCCTCGTACATTCAGCGTGCACACGGTCAGCCCGTCCCTAGCATCGGAGCAACTCTATCAGCCTGAGACTGGCCAAAACGAGCCGCCCAGCCCCAAGTCACCAATTTCTTTCAAGTGCCCATCTGTCAGCGCCAGCCCAGGAAGCGTTGGCCAGCAAGGGTGTTGCCCTAGCTGTGACGAGGGTCAGTCCGCCGCTGCCACCAACGATAACCCTCACTCTGGACACACTGAGCGTGCCATGTCTGATGTGACCGAGGAGGTTCCATCGCCTCAGTTCTGCCGTACCGAAAACACGTCCCCCCCAATGAGCTACGATGAGAATGAGAACATGGACCCGGTCACCCAGCTCGGTGAGGGTATGCCTCCTTACGATTTCGACCTGTTCTCGGAAGGCCAACACCTGTTTGCGGATGGTTGGCCTCAACCTTCTCCCGGCGACGAAGGTCACGAGTGCGAGGTGGAAACAGCTGACGATATCTTTGAAGATGAAGATCCCAAAGATACTTTTGGCGGTCGGTATGGAGACTCCTTCTACTCAAACACGGTGGTCGATGAGCATGCAAACACACCCAAAGTTCACCACCATAGTTTCGAGGACGATCCGATTATCCCCGACTACGACTTTGATCTGTTCTCAGACGTTACGAATCGCCGGCCGTCGTCCGGTGGTGATTATGACAAGACCTGTGAGACCAGCTACAGCAAAGACAACTGGTCCAAACTCGGCAGCCAGCATCAGCATGGAACCGAGAAGGAGAATGTTCCAAACCGTGGCCCTCAGATGACCCTCACCGTACGCAGCAATGCCCGTGTCTCCCGAAAACCTTCGACGCTCGTAGTCGAAGAGTACAATGGCACCGATGATGACGCGACCAGTGTGGCCAGCAGCAACTTTGGGAAGCGTGGGATCCGGTCACTTGTCAGCCGGACACAGCGGTTTGTCGACTGCGAGGTGATCTCGAACCCTGACGAGCCAGATGCCGCACGCGCACAGCCACCCGTTCGATGCCGGTGAGGTATCCAAAACGTTTGCTCTTGGTGTGTACTTCTACTAACATGTCCAGTGCCTCGATTCGAACAATCCAGACCGTCTATTGATCTTTGTTGATCTGATTCTTTGATTTTTGTGTCGGATTTGTTGTCTATTTGATGTCATTTAACTTGACAATACTTGTTGTCTTTCGGTCATTGTGTCATTTCTTCTTTCATTTGTTTGCAAGCCTCTTTGTTTCCCAGCCATGGCTGTCTTGATTTCTTTTTTATTTTCCTTTTTCTTCTTTTCCTTGACACGCCCTGTTGTTTCTTTGATTCTGCACCATAATCCCCCCTTCTCACCCATATTGCTGTTTTGTTTTTATTGTCTTGTGTACTCGAATTTACTGAGCGTATCCTGGCATGTCATTGGCCTCCAAGTGGAGATGTTGAAGCTTTTTTTCTGACTTTCGAATTGGTGGCTGAGGAGAATCTGTTGTTGCCGCAAGTGCGGGCAAGATTCGAAAGGAAAAAAGTAAGATGGAATTTGTTGCTGTTATGTGGATGGATGAAGGAAATGCCCTCCTAGGAAAGGAGTAATATTAATATATGGACGGAGGTTGAAGGTATTTGTGGAATTTGTTCTGTCGATATTTCAGTTTATAATGATTGTTTTATTTTGAGCCCTTCTTTTCTGAAATGAAATTTGCCATAAATAAAAGAAAATTGAGAAATATCCCCGACTTTTGTCACTCTTCATGAATATCATTTCCCCTGTATGCACCATATATCACCGTGTTCCGAAAGTAAAGCAAAATTATTCCGTCCGCCGACCTCAACTCCGTTTGTCTAGCCTCGCTACCGAAATGTCCCAGCTAGGTATGTCCTTGAAAACGCCGCTGCTATATTGAAATTATTTCTTCCCTGCACTGTCACTGTCATTGTGTGCAGTTCGTCTTCTACTTTAATGTAGCCCCTTTCTCTTTACAGGTCAACCAGGTTGATGAGGTTGTTGATGTCCTGAACAGGCGGCGCCGTGCCGTTGCCACCGTTCTTGATGTTTCCTCCTCCAAGACAATTCTCACTGCTGTCGCTGTCTTTGGTGGCACCCGAGGTGGCCACACTCTGCGCACGACTGCGTGTGGCTGTCGCCGTCGTCCACGATATGCGCGACGGGCGTGACATCTGCATGGCCAGGCCACTGTACGGGTGATGTACGGCCATTGCAGCCACGGACGACTTGGCGCGTGTGTGGCGGGTCTGGGTCGGAGGAGCTGCCAGCTTCTTTGCCACCACCGCGTAGTAGGTTCCCTCTTCCTTTGCCTGTTGCACCTCCATCTTTTCCTTGTAGTGGGGGAATTCGTTGAGGTAGGGCCCGCCGTCGGCGGTACTGGTCGAGCTGTTACTGCGGGCCGGACGGGGGTTGTTGGTCGTGGTGCGAGTAGGGCCAGGGGCAAAGAGAGGAGGGACGGGGCTGGTGGCCTTGTGAACAGTTCCAGCAGTGGTGTCGGCACGACGAGGACCGCTCCGGACACCGTCACTTGTCACCTTGTCCGTCGCCTTCCTGTTGCGCTTCACCCACCAGATCGGGAGACGTTCAAGGTCAACGGCCTTGAGACCCTCGGGGGTCTTCGGCATTACGTGGGCATAGTAGCACTTGACGCCGTAGTGGCTGGTCCACAGGTCAGTCTTTTTTCTTTAAATTTTCTATCCAATGTTTTTTGCGCTGCTTCGGAGGCGGGTGACTTACCAGGTACCCGTGCGGCACCAATGACGACAGGGCTTGCCTGGGGTGAGGATGCGAGGCTTCTGCGGCGACCAGGACAGCTTGGCCACCACAGTCTTCTTAAGAGGACTGCCAGGCTTGGGCGGAGGTGTGGTCGGTTCCTTCTTCTCCTTCTTGTCGCCAGAGGCAGACGTGGAAGTGACGCTGACCTCGGCGTCAGTTTTGGCGCCAGTTTGCTTGGCCTCCTTCTCCAAATGCGTTCCGTCAACAGCTCCGTCCAGCTGAACCATAGCCGGCTGGCTGTCAGTTACCCCAAAGTTAATGAGGTCGTTGACAAGCGTGTAGTTGTTTCCGTTGGCAGTAGGCTTTGTCTTGACGGCGTCGGTCACCGTCTTGGCCTCTGCGGCACTATTGAGCAAGTGCTCGCTCGGAGACTGACCAAAAGCGACGAGAAAGTCATAGTCAATTTCAAACGGTGCACCGCCGTTTGCACCCTTGTCCTTGGGCAAGGACTCTCGGGCGGCAAGCATCGTAGGCGTTGTTGTGCGTGCGGCGACGGTGACACCAGCGGGTGTGCTCGGAGCCGTGACAAAGACCGGTGCCTCTTTGGCATCTTTTGTGTCTTCGGTGTCTTTTGTCTCGTTCGACGCAGCCTCTTCTTCCTTGGCCACAGTGGCAGTCTTGTACTTCCCCTTGGGCGACGTCACAGTCCCAGGAGTGGCCTTGTTCTTCTGAGAGATGATGCGGACCTCAAAGACGTTACTGTTGCTGTCGATGTCGCCATCATCGTCCTCAATCTTGGCCTTGGTGTCAAAGCTATTGTCATCGCTGGCAATGGCTAGCATCGTGGCAGCCTCCTCGGGCTTGAGCTCACGGGGCACGCCGACAATGTCGACCCAGTCAGGGAGCTGGTCGATAGCGACAAGAGGCACAAGACGCGCTGGAGCCTGGGAGCGACCACCCGATGGCAGCATTGTGACTGGGCCTGGCCGCACGACGTAGTACTGCACGCGTGGAGACATGGTCACGGTTGTGGTGCTGCTTGGACCCAATGTCTGTCGTCTGTTGGCTGTAGTCTGAGACTCTATGGTGGCGATACTGCAGCTATGCTAGTGAATGTGTTAGACAAGATGACACGAGCACATGTATAAGTGAATGAATGTTGAAAAGCAAAGACGAGCAAACCTTAGGTCCCAAGAAGCAGAGGCCGAGAAAAAGAGGGGAGTCGACGGTGGGGAAGAACAGAAAAGAAGGGGCGAAAAAGAAAAGAAAGTGGAGGGAGAGGAGCAGCAGTGAAGAGGAGAAGGGGAAAGGGACAGATATTTATACCAGAGGAGATAGCAGGTCGGTGACGAGGGGCGTTGACGCGGTGGTCGCTGCATTTGAGGGTCTTGAGGCGAGGGTCAAAAGAAGGCCACAGAGGAGTGTTGGGGCGACTGAGTGTAAACAAATGGATAAACAGAGGGGGATCAGACGAAGAGTTGATAACCATTCGTATGAGAATTAAAAGGTTGCGTTACACATGCCCGAGCTAAGCTAAAGTCAGAGATAAACAGAGGGCAGACAGAGAGGGAAGGAGACAGAAGGACAGGAGACAGAAGGACAGGAGACAGAAGGACAGGAGACAGAAGGACAGGAGACAGAAGGACAGGAGACAGAAGGACAGGAGGCTCAATGAAGCAAGAAGAGAGAAATAGAGTATTGAAAACCGTTTGCATATTCTTTTTTTTTATGTTTATTAATATATTATATTGTATTGTGTTATTTTGTTTATCATTATTATCGAGCACATTGTCACTCGTCGTCCATAGTTCTCTTCAGATGTGCATGATATTGTTTGTCATTTTGATGGTCATATACAGCTCACCGTGGTGTTGTATTTTTGTCAACATATTATCCAAGTTGTCCTGATTGCTAATCTCGTTAATAGACCACCTCCCTACCTCACTTCAACGCGTATCCTTGCCTCCATGCCGTCGACACAGAAGCCAAACTGTCGTGGACTGTCCTTGAGTTCCACTTCACGCTTGACCCAGCGACCCTTTAGATTCGGGTCGGCGGCGTCGACGTCGTTGCTGTCTGTACCCTCTTTTGTCTCTACCACTTCTTTAGTCTCGTCTCCCACTCCTATCTCTTCATCCCCATCTTCGTCCTCATCCTCATCCTCATATTCTTCGTCTACACCGGCTACCGGATCCCACTCGCCCGTCTCCCATACTAGCCGCAGCTGCTGCGGCGACCGTCCAAACAGCCGGCCCGCCAGCCCTTTTACTGCATACATGTCAAATGATTTCGGGATCGCGGCCGACTTTTCTTGTCCTTCCTTGTCGAGCGAGAAGAGTACTTGAACGAGCCGTGCCTCCAAAAAGGCCGGGTTGATCTCGGCATGCCGCACCACCGCCGGCTCGCCATACAGCTCGCACAGCTCGGCATATCGTCTATGGCGGGCAATCACGGCCGCTTCGGCAGAACCGCCGGCCGGCACGGCGGCCATTTGTTTGGCAATGCGCGACAGATAAAACATTTCGGCATTGGCGCGGTCGGTGGGTGTAATGTTGCTAAAGTTGAGCGTCTTGAGTCGGGCGAGGCGGCCGACGGCGACCATATAGGATTCTTCCGTGGACGCGGTGGTGCTGGACGAGGATGAGGATGCAGCTGTCGAGTTTGCAGTCGCTGCCGAAGAAGTTGGCTCGCTATCGAGGTTGGGATTGTTGTAGATGGGATTGTGGGCGAACCGGAGAGACACCATGCCCGGGAACACGTCGGGTAGGGCGTCGACGAAGGACCACGAGGTGACCAAATTGTAGGAGAGGTCGACATATGTGAGTGTTGGAGAGAAGGCAAAGATGGGTGCACCTTCTGCCTTGACTTGTGCAATGCGACACCCCTTGAGGTGCAGGTTGCGTAGCGACTTGAGCTCCGATAAGCTGGCCAGGTCCGACAGCGCCGTGAAGTCGTTGAACTCGAGGTTGAGCGTCGTCAAGGTTTTCGATAGAGAGGCCATCGGTAGGGCTGGTGTAAGACTCGTCAACTGGTTCGAACCGGCTGCCAGCGATGTCAAAGCTGGAAAGTTGACCGTCATGTGCCCAATCTCGGCCCACGACAAGAACGTTTCCTCCAACGCCAGATCGCGCACCCCGTGAAAGGCGCCCAGATATGCACTGCCCTCGGCCACCGAGACCCGGTTGCCATTAACGCGCAGGCCTCGCAGACGTGGCAGCTCGCCGCAGATGGTCGCCACTGTTGCAAAGTCGGTAAACAGGTTGCGACTCAGGTCGAGCTCGGTGATGCTCGGACAGGTCGTCTGGATCTGTGAGACGGCATTCGGTCCATCGCCAGCGTCACCCGCCGAAAGAACACACTGTCCGTCCAAAATCACCACTTTCAGAGTCTCAATCTGTGCCAGTTGCCGCCGAATCTTGTCGAACCCGACCTCCTCGGCCACCTTGCCGGAGATGACAATCTGGCGACCAGGCACTGTACCACCCGCTCGTGTCTCTTCGGTGGCATCTGTTGTTGCTTCAGAAGCGTACTTGGCCCGTACCGCTTCCAGGAAAGTCCGTGGCGGATCCGCCGGTCGTGTTGGCCGCACAAATGATGCCGGTGTCGTTGGGGCTGCTGCCAGTGCTGGATGCGGCACGTCGCCCACGAGCACGACGGGTGGCGGCCGTGACCGCTGGCTGCATGTAAAGTACCGCACGCCCTTGTGCACGCCGTCGTGTTTGCCGCGTGTAGGATCGTCCCATTCAACACCGAGCCAGGTGCCTCCCGCTGTGCCTGCGACCTCGCCAATGCAGCGGACGGTGCAGAGGTTGCCGTCGTAGGAGCGGCGCTGGCCGACTGCGGCGGGTTGTTGTGTTGCCATGGCGGGCGTGTGTGAGGAGGTGTATGTGTGTATCTTCTGTATCTGTTTTTCACCTCCCGACTTCTCTTGGCCCTATATGTCAAGACTGCATATCCAGGCAGCAGGTAAAATAAGGTAGAAGAGGGGTGAGAAGTGGACGGGATAGGCAGCAGAATAAAGGAGAGTAAACAGTCTAGACGCGCCAAAGAAGAAAACAAAAACACGCTCGCTGGCTCAAAAGTTGTCAAATAAATGATTTTATAGCCGTCGAATCATTGCTGCTTGTAAATTTGATCCTCGTTGAATCTGTCCCGTCGCTTGCTCTTGGTGAACTTTGACATTGGACGTTGGACGTTGACCCACGCTAGTAGAGCCATTCAGGGGCATTCGCGATCAGCGGCGCCTGCCCTGAGCTCCAGCGTGCAACTGCCGTTTTAGGTCTTTAGCTCACTTGTCTGCACCAATTCATAACAATTGCCTTATTTAGTCACGTGGATCAATTCCATATATACAATTTATTTTACATCTTTTCTCCTCATTTCACATTATCCTTTCCACACTTCTTTTACAGCTTGCTCTTGCCGGCCGCAACCTTGATCAGAGCACGGCCGTTGCTCAGGCACACCTTGCCGCCCTCAATCGCCGTCTCGAACCGAATCTCTTCGAAACCATCGGCGTTGACCTCGCCCGTCCGCCATGCCGACGTCACCAGCTTGTCGCCGGGCCGAACAGGGCTCGCGAACCGCGCCTGGTACTCGCGGATGTTGGCCGGGTCGCCGCCACCCAGGTTCTTCAATAACAAATGGGCAGTCGAGTTGAACGAGTACAGGCCGTGGATGATGGCGCCGCCAAAGCCCATCTTGACACCGGGCTCCGGGGTGGCATGCAGCGGGTTGTAGTCGCCGTTGAGGCGGTACAGGAGGGCCGTCTCCTCGGTGGTCTGGTCCACAAAGGTAACATCAGGGGCGCGGCGGGGCGAGGGGGGCGGGAAGTTGACCGTAGCCGGACCCTTGGGACCGCCCCAGCCGCCCTGGCCGACGTAAAAGGCGGAGCCGACGGCCTGGGTGTAAATCTCGTTGGTCTCGGTATCCACAAGATCGGTCTGGGTCTCGAGGACGGTGCCCGGGCGGCCCTTGTCGTAGACACCGACGACAGTGGTGCGCAGCTCAAAGGAGCGGCCTTCCGAGGTGGGCGGAAGAGGCTTCAGGAAGCGCATGAGGCGCTGGCCATCGAGGACGCGCTTGGCATCGAGGTTGGGGGCGCCGGGGATCTTGACGGCCTTTTCAGCGGCGTAAAAGTCGACGACCTCCTGGGTGTTTGTCTTGAAGGCTGTTATTGTTAGTGGGAGACATAAGAACGACCGAAGGGAGGATAAAACATACGCAGGATGATGGGGTACGTCGGGAAGACGGAGAAGTTGGGGTGAAGTTCCTGTGATTGTTAGCTGCCAATGGCTTCCAATGTCATTATCCTTCCTATCGAGAAGCCAACATACGTAAAGGAAGTGCAGCTCGTCGGCCGTGGCACCGATGGAGCTCGCAAAGAGCAGCGCATCGCGCTTGAGCCACGAAACCTTCGTGGGAGGGTACTTGAAACCGGCGCCAGGACCAGACATTGTGATGTGTGTGGATATGTTTTTGTGTATGAAAAGATGAATAAAGTCAATGGTAAAAAATAAGAAGAAAGTCAAGAAGAGAAGAGAAGTCTTTTTACAAATCTGGGGTTATTGGAGATCAAAGACAAAATCCTGGGGAGCTCCTTCTGGGGGAGAGACGCTTAGCTGTAGTGGAATTGCCGAGGTTCGAATAGCGGGGAAGCTTTTGCGGTGGTCTCGGTGGTTGGTTTTACGCTGTGCGCGTGGCCGCGGCGACCGCAGATAGCGTATTGACACTGCAAGACAGTGGGTTCCCGGCTTCCCCAGGGCCCGCACCCACGCTATCCCATCGTGTAAGCGAAGAGGAGGTAATACCAAGTCCCAAGGGTTCTCCGAATGGGGCCATCTCCAACACATAACGACATCGTTTTCTCCTCATTTACATCGGCAGATCGTGTCACTGTCAAACTACGGAGCATGCATACTCGATTAATAATATTTTCTTAAATTCACTTATGTATGCAATAGGGAATGTGCGTGGAGCTGTCATCTGCCTCGGCGTCCGGCCATCCGAATCGGCGTCGGCAGAGAAATATGGTAAAACAAAAAAGGTAATGTACAAAACCAAAGGGGAATCAAGTCAATCTGGGGGGCTCGTATCGCAATGAGAAATAAACCAAAACAATCATGTTCACATTCTTCTCCAAGCGGATGTTCCTACAGGTGAACCTGTGCCCGGTCGCATTCCTCGAGAAAGCGGTAGATACCCTCCAAACCCTCAAACTCCTGCGACATGTGCTCGCCCGAGCTCAAGACGGGCGGCGACATGCTCGCATAACCGTCTTCGTCGGCAGCAGCGTCGAGAACAACACCGCTTCTGGCCGACGACGCAGGGAACGACGCCATCCATGGGTTCGCGCCGGCGGCGTCATAGTAGTCAAAGACGTCGCGCAGCTCGTCTTCGTCTTCTTCAGACGACAGCCACGACTGATGCGACCGCAACGAGCCGCCGGGCGACGTCAGCATGTCCTCAGCCTCACTGCTGCGAAGCGACTCGGACGTGTCCGGAGCGAAAGGGAAACGTAGAGCGGCAAATGTGCCCATGGCCAAGTCGAAGCCGGGGTCCTGGCCCACGAGGCCGCGGGTGATACCCAAGTCCTCACAGAGCCGGTCAACCGTCTCGGCGTCGACACCAGGGAAGCGTACACGAAGCACAGTCCCCTCGTCTTGGTCGAGCAGCACAGGCAAGTCGCCCAACGAGGCTAGTCGTTTCAGGTCGTTCATGATGGCGCTGAGCTCCTTGAGAGCACGCGCAAAGTCGACGCTGAGCACATCGAGGAAGCCCTCGGTGCCGAGCGTGACGGCGGCCTTACCCGTAGCATTGGCGGGGGCAGCAGCAGTGACGCCGGACAGACCGACAAGGGGAGCCAGGGCCGTAATGGTGGGGTTGAGCGGGAAGTCAACAAACGAGCCAGGAGCCATCTTGGGCATCGTGGGCACAGCCAGCTTGCGGGCCATGTCCTCCTCGAGAGCGCTGATGGCCTTGTACGAGGCGCGGCCGTGAGCGTCGGTGCCGTCGTAGCGGGCACGCTTGCCCGAGACCCAGAACGCACGCATCGCCTGCGAGACGTTCTGGACCACCTGGGCGGGGGCTGCGGGAGTGTGTGAGAAGTACCGGGCACCACCGCGGCCAGCACCGCCCGTGGCATAACCACCAGCCGTGCGCGGGAGGGCGCCGCCCGTCAGGTTGGGACGGAGTGTCGAGGCAAACGGTGCGCGGCCGGACGACTTCCAGACGGCATGCGAGCCAACGCTGGACTTGAGGTAGGCGGCACGGTCGACATAACGAGGCGCAGCTGAGCCATCGGTGCTGAAAAACCGGCGAACGGCACGGTGCGTCGAGGAGTACCAGCGCGAGCCGCTGCCGCTGTTGCTCTTAATCTGGCGGCGGAAGGCAAGCGGGTGCACGGGTTGGCGACCATGACCGTAGGGGGTCGATCGGACGGTAATCGGTTCGAGTTCACCGCGGGTGGCGGCTTGGATCTGGTTCCGGAGAACTTTGGTGATCTTTGTGCCGGTGGTGAGGGCCTGTCGCAGGACTCTCTGGGCCATTGGGACCCAGATGCCTCCGGAGGACGCCATCGCCAAACACAAAAGGTTCGTGCTCAGTTTCAAAATGCCTCTCGTGAAAAAGGCACTGGGAAACCACACGGATATGTCGATGTAGACGTGAAGTAAAAGGAGGGAAAAGAGGGAAAAGAGGCGGTGGAAGGAGCGGCGAGTAAGAAGTCGGCCTCTATTTAAACCGTGATATACGCCAGGCCGCCGTTGATTCACTCCTCACTAGTATTCGCTGGCACATAGCGGGAACTTACGGGGTTACGGGTGCATGACGTTGATGCCTGAAACCGCCAAAAATCCGCCACCCGGCCGCAGTCAACTGTGTAGCTGGAAGTTCCATGCCCTGCTAAGCCTGTGCGGATTCCCCGAATTCCCCGTGGCAGAGACGGCTTCTAGCGCTTTTAGTGGGCTCCCTCCCCTGTTCCGTGTCGTCGACTGGCGCCTCTTGTTATCGGACTCGAGGCCTCGTCCGCCAGGCGCCATTCCAAAATGAGATAAGCGATAAGTTATCCCCGAAATGACTAAGCAGTCAATGGTATCCACTCTTTCTCGGCCGTCGACTGGTTCCACCCACGCACTAATGATTTTCCAGCTATTTTCCCAATTTTTTTTGCTCACTCGACCCCGAAAGCTCCAATAAATCTGCGAAACTTTTTTCACGTCTGCTCTTTTCCCCTTCCTTTCCTCTTTCCAATCACCTTTTTCTGCAGTCTCTGCATTTTCTTTTCACAACGAGGCTTCTTGTCCTCAACACGCCCAAGAACAATGCAATGCGCAAGGTACGGTGTTCCACCCTCTCCTCTCTCTCACAACCACACACTATTCTCTGCCCTTTGTCTCTGTTGCAATGATGCTTTTTTAAACATGAACAATCCAAATCATACACAATCATGGTGAAAACAACATTCACAGAATGGCACTGAGCAACAAGACGAACCTGCACATTGTTTCTACCTTCTACAAGACAAGGCGAAGTTGCCTCTCTCTCCTGGCGGACACCTGTGCTAACAGTTTTCTGCAGTTCGCATTGCATTGTTCTTGGGTCGTAGACCATCTGTCTTTGACAGAAGTCAATCGACACGCGTTTCCAATTTTGCTTCGCGTGTCTGCTACCGCAGCTCCTGCAGCTGGCGGTAGCTTCTCTCCCAAAAGGTAAGAACAAACAGGACAACAGTCTGGTCGAGTTTTGCTTGCCAACTCTCTGTATTTTTCTTTCCTTGCCTTTCCTTCTTCCCGGGATGCCTTCGCGGCTCCCATATAAAGTGATGACAACAAATACCAAATCTAGGAATTCCTCTTGCCGAAGATCATATGTGGATAACCCTATTGTTTCAGCCTTGTCTGATTATACACTTCTTTCTGTTTCTTTTTTTACGTTACGATTGAAATCATTTGCTGTAGGAGGGAACCAGTTCGCTAACATCCCGCTTCAGGTACTTGACACTTCTTCCACCCAACACACCGTATGCCCCAGTTGCAACTACACCTTTCTCACACCCTCCCGCTGTGGCACAATGATGATATTTTGAACGAACGGGCGGACATAACGAACCCTCGGCCGCTCTCCTCCTATACCAAATCGAGGGCGTACAAACCTTCGAGGGAGGGCGGGTGGCCGCGGGCTTCTTGATGAGATCTCGTCACCTGAGTCAAGCCACAGCGACACCTCTTTTTCTCTCCGTCTTGTCATCGAGACAAATGGTGTTGCTTCTTTTGTGTGGAACTTGTTCACTAACTGCCTGCCAGGTAAATTATAAGCTCTTGCAACATCGCGACACGGCCGCCACACGGAAACTCTTGCCGTCTGCATTTTTCTTTTCCTTCATTGCATAACATGATGATACGTTTATTCACACTGTTTGATCCTTGCTTCGGCTTGGACATGAACATAACATCAAAATCTGATTTAATGAGGTGAGTCTCTCCTGCATCCTACTTATGTCTCTTCAAAGACCATCTGCTAACATCTTTCAGCCTGAATATGCATTTTTACAACAATTTCTGCTTGTCTACTCTGGCAATACACAGGATGCACCAGACCGCTAACACGTTTCTGTCTGCTTCAGGTATACAGGATATGTAATTTGCAGCCATCTTTTACAATGTAAGCTACTACTCTACCTCTCCCTTCAACTCATTTGCACCCTTCCCACAAGCCAACAGGATGATATCCTTTTACTGCATTGTATTCTGAATATTCATGTGGATACTCTTTCACTTGTTCTATCACCTTGGAGAACTGAATTGGCTCTTACAACACGCATTTATGCACAACATTCTCCTTTATTTGCTGTTTTTTTTTTGCTCTGATCCTAATGTCGACTTTTCACCAGGATGCCCATTTTTATGCCGATAATGTGATACGATTTTATTAGCTTTATGATACCCAATATATATTATAAGCATTCAAACACAATCCAATATATGCAACGTGAAAAGTCTCTCTGCCTCTATCTGTACTGTAGATTACACCGTAGATATACACACGCTTTGCATCATGAATGCACCACCGAGCCAAAGCAACCTACTGCTTTAGCTGCAGTCGTGCGTTCCATGCAACAATGCACCGCAACAGATCCCAGTCGCCGCGGTGGCCTACCCAGTCTGTGACCACAATACCCGTTGAGCCGTCACCCGCAGTGGCCTTGTCACCTGCCGCCTCGCTGTGCTGCACACAAAGGTACTCGATAACTGACGGGTTCACTCGTGCAGCCACATTCTCGGGCCAGCACCGGGCATTGAAAAAGTTGCTGCCTGTCAAGAAGTTGATAAATAAGGGCGGCAAAGGTGGCAGAGGCGCACTGTTATTACCAAGCGCGTGCAGACCGCCAATCTTGCTAAATGTCTCGCTCGCCGACTTGGCCAGCAGACCACGCACGTATGTTATCTTGGTGTCAATGCTCGGCGTCTGCAGCACATCGTAAAAGTCTTGCAGCCGGATGGGCCCGGAGCCGCACACGCCGTCCTCGCAGTTGTCCGGCCACGATGAACCATCCAGACCCCACCCAGAACCGCCGTGCAGCTGCTTGAACGTGTCCTCGTCGGGCGTGTGGAACCGCCGAATCAGCACAATCTTGCCGCGCGCCTCGTCCAGCGACGGAATCCGCGATTCGGTGTACCACCGCCACGGCTCGGGCTGGCCGGGCTGTTTGGCCGAGTGGTCGGCCGGTTTTTCTTTCGTCAGGTCAGCCGGCCCACCCGTGTAGTGGTTCACCAGCTGGTGCGCCAGGTCCGCATCGGTGCCCTTGCCCGTGCCCTCTCGCTTGATGCTGATGAGCACCGTCTCTGTCGGGTTGGCATCTAGAAAGCCGCAGACGGCCTCATAGAGCTCACTAAACAGGTGCGAACCCAACAGGCCCACGGGGAAGACGGAGTGCACAAGACTCAACCGCGGGTCGGCGTGCGGCTGCTTGGGCGGGTTGACGCTGACGCGCACATCAAGGAAACGCACACCATTATCGAGCTGTGTGCGGACATCCACAGCTTGGCAGCGCACCGACGGCAGCGCGTAGTGGAAGGCCGGGCTGTTATGCGTGCCGGGAAGCGACAGGCTCGAGAGCGGCCAGGCGCCATCGACGGTAGCCATCCAACGCGACAGTGCAGCACTGCTCATTATGGCAAGATGGGCACCGGACGCCGTGTAGACGGCAGAAAAAGCAGCCGCGGCGGCTGCGCCAGCAACATTAGCTTCGCCATCGACGGGGCGTAGCTCGATGCTTCGCGGTGTTGCGGACGGCACATCGACTGTGTACGTCCGGTGGTTGGCGCCGCCATCAAAAGTCGCCTTGAACGTCAGCCGGAGCACTTCGCTACCTGGGTCGTGTGCCTTGACAGGCGTGTGTGTCGTCGAAAAGGGCGCGACATGGACGTCGGCGATTTTGTCTGTCGTTGTGGGTGCTGCGCCCTCCTTGGGCACAAGGCCGCTGCCACTGCTACCGCCGGCCGGGTTTGCACTGCAGCCACTGATGTAGTCGTACGGCGCACGTACAAGGCCCCAAAAGAGATCGCTGACACCCCGGGTGCCCTCGACAGCGTCGGCCTCGAAGCGCTCGACCTGGGTGAGCTCCAGGGGCGTCACCGAGATGTTGCGAATTGTAAGGGAGGCCATGATGACGGTGGGTGTAACTGAAGCTTGGAATGGGTTGGGTGAAGACGATATATTAAAAAATCAGAGCTACAGCCCCTCCATTGGATGAAATCAAGACAAAATGGATGATATATAGTAGAAGATCGATGGAATCTCACGACTTCTTTCAGATTGGGGGATATTTTTGTATTTAAATGAGATGAGATCGCGTGTATAAATGGGTCAGCATAATAGCCACCAACAGACCAAAGCCTTCATCATGTTTACAGTGGGTTTCAGGGGCTGATCAGTCCCCACGGCGCCACGGCGGTCCCCAAATATACGTCGAGCACGCCAAGTTTAGCGTTTTAGCGTATGCGAGCCGGCAACCGAACAGTCCCTTGTTCAGCTGAACCAGCCGAGCTAGCACAGTGTGCCTCACTAAGATACAGATGTTGGCGACGTCATTAATAGCTACTAAATTCATTTCCAACCAAAAGGAAAAAAAGGAAAGGACGAGCTGCATCGCGCCTTCTATGATCAGCTTTGCAAGGTTATTGCTTGTTGATTGTTTTCAAATAGGAAAGAAAAGGGGGAGGTGGCTCTTTCCTCGCCGAATGCCAAGCAGCCAAGAGTGTTCGTTGTTGCGGTCGCTGCTTCCTTTTTTTCGAGAAAACATCTCCCTGCATAGCTCCTTCTCAGTTTTTTTTTGTTGGCGTAAAAGTCCATCGTTGACAGCACAGGTTGATCTGCCCCTTTTTTCTTCGTTACCATCTCAATCCATAACGATTTCATAAAGTGCAAGCACCTCGCCAACGAATATTGTCGCCCAGGCTTGGTCTGTACGACCACAACCACCTCCAGGCGCATCCAAAACACGGGCTCGACAAGATTCCCCAGCATCACCTTACCGCCCCCCCTCAATTGTCTGAGCTGCAGGTAGAAAACGACCCAGCAGAAGGACGCCACGAACAATATTTTTCGGTGGAGATTTGTTCTCGAGGGGTGAAGACAGCCAACCACATCGACAGTATCGAGCATGGCGTCGACTCTGTAATTGAAGTGGTTCATCAACATCCGCTCCGCATATCTCGGCCATCATCTGTAGGGGAAACTGTTGATCGCCCGTGTCGGGCAGCTCCTATTTAGCTCACCGCATATTAAAGTTGTACAACAAATTGCTGGCAAGATTATTCACGTTGAAGATGCCGGAGGGATAATTAAGAAAGAAAGTAATATTCCAGTTAGTAAATATGTACATCTCCGTTCCGTCCTACACACAACTCGTCTTCTTTTTGCTCACAACGATAAGTGACCCATATCGCCCACCAAATGCGCCGCTCCGCTTATTAAAGCAGTCAAGGAGAGCCATGCTGATAATGAAGCCGGACTCTCTTTCTCTCTTTCTTCTGTCTCTCTCACGACAAAGTCGTTCAACCGGTTCAACCGGTCCAGGTGTAGTTGCCACCCATATCCAGCAGCCAGGTCAGCGAGTTGAACTCAACGTCAATCTCGCTAATCTGCCACCAGCCCTTCTCGAACGTGTTCTTGAGAATGGTAATGCCCTTGCTCGGCTTCATGGCATCACCAAACGTCGCGTGCCAGCGCAGCGCAATCACGTCGCAGTCGACGGCATCGATCGAGTCAACGACCAGCGGGAAGGGCGGGTTCAGGGCCTGCGCGTCCATGAAGATCTTTTTGGTCGCAAACGTGGGCGCACCCAGGGGTTGCAACAGAAAAGTGTTGATGCTGTCCGAGTTGTCGACAAAGGAGTCGGCGCAGTACTTTTCGCAGACCGGGTCGGTGTAGTTGGCAATGAGTTGCTGGTAGACGTCGACAATGACCTTGGCGTCTTGGGCAGCCATGCAAGCCTTGGTGGAGTTGCCGGCGAGCGGCGAGGCCAGAGCCGACCCGACAAGGGTGGCCGCGGCGGCGGCAAAGAGGGCGAAGCGCATTTTGAGGGAAATGAGGCAAAACTTGAGGGTTTGGAAAGAGAATGTCCTAGCTGATGAAAAGTCTCAAACTTGACTTGTCAATGGGGAGGTAGTTCTCTTTTATTTATATTCGAGCAAGACTCGACTGTTTCTCCGTCTTCCCGCGGAGCCCTCCCTCCCTCGTCGCCCTCGTTCTTGTCTATTTTGCTCAATTTAGAGCTTCTACTTCTCCAGGCCAATATCCGCTCAAAAGAGGATCTCTGATGTCTTTCCCGTAAGATCGAGCTTATCGCCCGTCGACAGGGACAGGCTCGAAAAGGACGTGCCATGCCCCTTCGATATAGATGGGCAGGCAAGAAAAAGCTCCGCTTCCCAAGAGAAATAAAAAGGATGACGTCCTCTTTCTAAATTGAGCTCTTTAATAGCGTTCCCAAGACGGGATCAATGCTGCACGCATTTACGCCGAGAGATGTCCAAGAAGGGAACATGGGCTTGGACGTTGCTCTCGTTTATTCGGCTACTCGGGGCCGCAACTTTTTCAGCACGTCGAAAAGCTCTGTGAAAGCGGAAACAAACGGCTGTCGCTGTTTATTCGCCCCCAAGGATAAAAGCAAACACTGCCCAGCGGCAGGCGACAGTCCTCCACAGCCTTCTTGAGAAGCCCCTTTTACTACTCGCACTTGGGCCGCGCATTTATCCAGTCAACTCCGGTGCCCTCTGCCGATATTGCCCCTCGCAACGGACGTCCGACCCCTGGGAAAGGCAAAGTGGAATCAAAATACGTAAAGTTCCGTGAGTTTATTCTTTTCAATTTGGCCAGTTCTTATGATCGTGGGCTCCCTAGGAAACCCGGTTGTCTTGTTCAGTTTATGTGGAGATGAGGTACCTTCTCTTTTGTATATTCATCTTATACGGGCTTTTCTAGCACCCCGAAGATATTCTCATCGCACTCCAGAGACGTTGACTCGTCGTATCACATATTTTCATTCTAATCGGTGATGATTTGATTTGGTTATAAACATTTCATTTTTTGTTATCATTAATTGCAGCTTGCCTGCTTTATGACAGGCGTCATTGTATAGCTACACACTTATCCACTTTTGCCTTCCGGACCAAGCAGTCAGAAATCAGCGCTGTGATAGCCCGTCCTTATGTGTGCGACGAAATATAGGATTTGAGGTCATATACAACTATGAACGAGAGTCTAAAAAACCATGTGTAGAACGTCACCAACCCAACGGACAAACGTGAGGCTCAATAGGGCAACCAGAAGAGGGAAAGGCTCCGAAGGGAAAGGAGAGCAAGGAGTGAACGTGGGCGACCCACTAATTCCGTCGGCCGGAGTCATTCTCACCGGCCCAAGCATATCTAGGAAATAACCAAAGAACGCCCTCTTCACACGCCAAGTCCTTTTTGTCGCTTCTGGCCGTGGTCCTTGTCACTTGGCGACCAGTTCATGCAACCGTCAAACCCCCAAGACCGAAGCGTGGTTTCTTGGTAGCGTCGGACAAGATGAGAACTACACATTAAAGCGCCACTTACGTAGAAGTACGCGACCGACTATATGACGGATTTCACTGTTTGCTCGCTTCCGGAAAGGCTTCCGAAATGTCACAGTATTTCTCTCGAGTTCCTTTCTTTCTGTCAGCCCAAGACGGATGTCATTGACCCACGGCCGGCGGTTAATATAGGAGTCGTGTACGCTGTCTTCAGTCTGAATCGTAATTTTCATATAATATATTCTGTACTTGTCTATGTGCAGGTACAAACGACTTAGTATGCGTGATAATCGGTGAAATGGATCCAGGTACCACTGACTAGTCAGGGGCAATGTCAACAAGTGGAATACGGAAAGATTCGTACACGGCTCACCACCCACATCCCCGGGTCCAACATACACTAAACTACTCTTTTAATGCCATTATGAATTTTGCAATATCTGTATTTTCAATAGTGACTGAGTACTTCTCCGAATTCACCTGTTGTCCTGGATGCCTGTCGTCAGGTCACAGCTGTGTCGATGGCTGTATCGAAGTTCGCAACTGTTTTTTTCTACCCCCTTTCCCCAAATAAATTTGGTTTTAAAATTTTAATATAATTTAAGGAAGTTCTATCTCCCCTTCATCTTTATTTCTATGTTTCTGACCTTTTCTATCAAAAAACCGGTGAGAGAGATCATCGAGATGCTTCACTTACACAAAATCTCACGTGACCATGTTGCTACTAAGCTTAGTCATCGGGTCACAAGGTGGAGAAACGCGCCTTTGTTAGCGGTGATGATGTGAGCTTGTCGCGATAAGGCCATTTGGGGCGTTATCACAAGGCTGCCCTCCCATGCGCGTGCAAATCTGCTTCTGCCCCCCTTTCCCAATACCGCAATACCGCAACCCCAGTTCGATGTGACGATCCACTTTGTTATTGACTTGAACTTTTTTTTCTTGTTGGAGAATCTGGGCCCCTATTTTCTTTTTTTGACGAAACAATCGCGCCACATCGTCCGCAGGCAGCCTTATCGCGTCGACCTCAAAACTTTTTTTGTTCTCAAACAACGCGAAGCTCTTTGACAGCGACAAACGCGTCTCTCTCCACCGCCGCTGCTTTTACCTTAACTCACCCGCTTACTCACCGTCGTCTTTGCTGGCGCACCACCGTCAAATGGACCACACAGCCTTTGCCTTTCTACAGGGTATGTTGGATATTGGGAGATCGTCGCGTCAGCCGGCATCTCTCAAATGTCTTATCACATGAATCTCGACGCACCTCGCTGACACTTTTTGTGACCGTTTCTCAGGCTTCCTCCCAGACTCGCTCTCGTCTCTGCTCCAAGAGTACGCCCTTCGCGACGGCGCTCCACTCCAGATCTGGTCTTCGGCCCTCGCCACACAAGCTGCTCGTGCTGCCGACGCTGTCAGCCCCTACACAGCTCCCCTGACCGCCAAAGCGACCTCGACGTTTGCCACTATGGTCACCCCCGTCCTCGACCGCATCGCCCGCGCGGCCTACAACGCGCCTGACGTCGTCGTGCTGCTGCTTGTTGTGGTGTTTGCCGTGCTTTTTATACAAGTCCTGTCGCTCCTGCGTCGCCTCGTTGCTTGGTGGACGCGCATGTTGTTCCGGCTCATGTTCTTGTCGGGCGTGGTGCTAGTACTAGCGGCCGTGTGGCAACGGGGTCCCCTGCAGTCAGCACAAGACGCGGCGGCGATTGTCGGACGCCTGTATGGCTACGCGTCCTTTGTGGGTGACATTTGGCGGGCCGAGTACAACAAGTACCAGCAGCAGCAGGTGCAGGCGCAAGCCGCGAATGGCGGCACGGGCACTGCGGCTGGTGCTGCTGCATCCGCCTCGGCCTCTGCTGCGGCATATGCAGCAGCTGCTGCCAGCCGCCGGATATACCAGCGGGACGCACCCAATGCTGCCGGCACTGGCCGGCCATACACGCGGGCATAAGGCCAACAAAAACAGATTGGAAGATACAGGAGATGGGGAGAGAAGTCAGTTATCCATGCTCATTCATCGCATGATGGACAGGATTGGTGGATGGAAGTGATGGGATGAAAGGGGAGGACTAATAGAGGTGCGGGGTGTTTGTTTATGGCGTTGACGTTCTGTTCATCCGATATCTTTTACAGGCGGCGTTTATGTTTTGTTTTGTTTTGTTTTTCTCGGGAGGCTTTCGTCTGATTCCCCTTTCGCTCGTTTAGCTGCTTTTGCGTTTCCGGATAGGAGTTGTTTTGGTCCTTTGAATGGCCTTTATTTTCGGCAGCAATGAAGTTTTTATATTCTCTATTTTCGGATGAAAAAAAGTTCCGATCAAAAAACGCCGTCGCTATGCATCTCCAAACAGATAAAGCAAAATATCCCGTCCTTTTATGAGACGGCCGTCTACATCTCCTCCTCTTCAAACTCGTCGTCCTTGAGCTCCTTGGGCTCTTGCGCCTCGTTGAACTGGATACAGTCGTCAATGTAACTCAGAATCGAACCAACACTGTCCTCGCTCGACGCGTCCAGCTTCAGGTACGACACCATGCTGAAACTGTCAATCAGGTTGGCGACCGCCAGGTTCAGCCGCCGGAAACTTGTGCCGCGCATCAGCTGCGCCTTGTCCTGCGGGTCGGCCACGACGGCCTCGCTGTCGTCGATACCCGAGGCGGCGGCCGCTGGATCGTCTTCCAGAAGCTGCACATCCGGCGTCAAAAACTTCTTGAGATCCTTTTTGCGCACCTGGCCCTGCACCAGATCCATCTTGCTCAAAATGTTGAGGTGGGGCACTTCGAGCATGATCATGGCGGACATGGCACTGAGCGTGCCGGCAAAGAACTTGGCGCGGTCGACCACGAACGTGGCTTCAAGCAGGTAGGCGGCGCACAAACGAATGTCGAGGGAACCGGCGCGCGTCAGAAACTTGACGAGAGAGGGCAGGATAGGCACGTGGGTGTAGAGCTCAATCTGGCCCGGCATGTCAAAGATGATTAGGTAGTCTTCGGTCAGGGACTCGAGCGCTTCGGACAAAAAGTCGAGGTTCTCCATCAAAAACTCAAAGCAGTAGATAAGACCGCCATTGGGCCCGAGGCCCATCTCCTCCATGACGTCGTCGAGCGAGATGAGGTCGCGGATATCGAGGTCGGGCGTGTGCTCGAAAGTTTCGGCGGCCGGGTCGAGGTTGACGTAGAAGGAGGACCGGCGGTTGAGCTGCAAGTGGGTAATGAGGGCGGCAGAGAATGTGGACTAGAGAGGAGGCGCACCGTTAGCAAAAAAGAACTTGCATCTATGATGGGGGGAGCCTTGCGACAGATTGACCTACCTTGCCGGCGCCCGCCGGGCCCATGACCATGACACCAAATTTGCTCATGGCGGCGGTATTGAAGGTCGAGAAGCTTTATCAAAAGTTTGGTCGGGGTTCGAAGTGGTCGAGTGGTGGGCTGGTGATCCTGTCTGCAAGAATTGAGGGCAAAACGTCATATGCGACGGACGCGATGTAGTTGCAACTTTTTGGCTGGCTGCTTTGTAAATTTATTTTACTGCTTAAACTTTTTTTGTTCTTTTGTCGCCTCCCTTCTCTTTCTCTCTCATTAAGCTTCCAACAGGTGGCACCCCGCAGTGGGGCCCAGCCTGGTGAGGCCGCTAATTAACTAATAAAGTGCACAGGCCAACGACGGCTGTTGGAACTTTGAGCTTGGGGCGCATTCCTGTGCTAAATCGCATTTCAGAACATCTACAGGGCATTGTCCGCTGAAATGTAACTGTAGTCAGTGATCGGTCAAAAGACGGCATCTTCCGTCAAGGTCCGTCTCAGACAACCTCACCCATCTGTTTGCCGCATGTCTTGTTTGTAGACATTTCGAGCTTATCATACTCTTTTCAAAATCTCTCAACACTTGAGTATTGACTGCCAAAAAATACAACCTCGCCCTCTGTATCACGCCGACTTCAATTAACAGTGGCCTGACCCTCCTCCTTTGCCGTCTCTTATTCCCTCGTCTTTCGAGCCCTTGTCTGCCTCCTTTCGTTCGTCCTTTGATTCTTCCTCCGAGTCTTCTTTTGGCTCCTCTTTTGGTTCCTCTTCTGAGGTTTCTTCCTCCAAATTCGTGGAGCCTCCATCTTCCTTCTTAGAGTTATTCTTATCGTCCGAAGCATCTTCTTTCTCCACGTCTTCACCCTCCTTCGTTCTCTGTGATTTTTGCAGCTGCAGCCGCTTCCTTTGAAGCTTCCGTATCAGACGTGCCGAACTCCTCAAACTTCTTTTTCCAGAACAGCCACTGATCGTAGTCGAGCACCCGGTCCTGGTCAAAGACGGCACTGGCCAACGGACGCCGCTCCCTCGGATCGACCGTATGGTTTTGAAAGATGTTGTGGAGTGCAGTCCCGGCATGAATGATCCACTGAGCCGCTGCCGTGACATGGCTTTCTCGTACATCCCGCGGGGTGTTGTCTTTTGCCTCTTCAAACGTTCCGCGCAGAGTCCAGAAGCCAAAGTAGAACCATGGCATGACGTCTGCAGCAAGAAGATGGGCGGTCGCGGCGTTGAGGTTGACCTACTCTGTAAATGGCAGGAAAGAGTCTTCGCTGCTAGGGGGAGCTGCTCGGTAGGTGTTCAGTAGGCGTTGACGGAGAACAACAAAGAGTAGGGTGCACACCTCGCCATGCTTCCTGGAGCACATTCTCCAAATCGGCCACGTCCTTCCAGATAGACGGTTCAGCCTCCAAGTCCGATGTGGCCTTCAGCGCCTTCACCAGCTGCACAAGGTTTGCCTGCGCGGGATGCTGGTATGGTATCTGCCTGGCGCTGATCACGACCACTTCCCAGAACTCAAGCAAAAAGCTTATCGTTTCTTCGGCCTCTTCGCCATCGTTGAGTGTGCGCTTTGCGGGGCTCACTTAGTCGAGTTGTGCTGCGGTGTCGGCGATGATGTTAACGTTGGTGGCATTGTGTGTCTGTAGATATGTCGCGATAATATCAAGCGCGCTCTTGGAAACATGCCAAGATTCAGCGTCGCGAGCCTCAAACTCGAGCGGCGCCGCGGTCGCCCGTTGCTCTATGACTTTCTTATAGTCAATGGCGTTGGCCGGTCCAGAGATGGAGGAGAAGGGCAGGGCTCACACGAGGAATGCAGAATAACGCATGAGTGGATGGCTACTAATTCATTTTCACGTAGAAAAACAAGGAGAAGATCCTCGTCTCTTACAACGTTGTGTTGACCGACAACACCATCTCGGAGCAACGAGTTTTGGATCAGCTAGCCATCGTGCCGAGGCCAGGCGACAAGCGCAAGCCCGGCTACCCACACGAGTACCGGGACGAGACCCATCTCTTCATAGCCCAGCTGGCAACCGATACCGATACCGAGACCAAAGCCCTGTACGATTCATCACGCAGACTGGGCGGCCTTACAAGTTTGATGTAAAACCAAAGCCCAACGCAGGCCCGTATCGGGGAGTGACCAACCAGAACGGGACGTACATTGGAACCATATGCCACGATGGTGATGCAAAAACAAAGAACCCCAATGCTGGGCCATTCCACCTGTGCACACCCCAAGGGTGAGGATGATAGGCACGAGTTTTTGCCTCTGTTTACATGATATTTGCTGAAGAAAGTGTAAGTGGTGTGTCTCAATATAGCAGTTGATTTTGTGGAGAACATACATGTCGAGGCAAAGTTCCATAGTGCACAGCTAATATATAAACATATTATTTGAGCTCTTACCCAAACATATATCAATCCGCTGTGTGCTTTTCTTTTGGTTAATGGAAGAGCATGCCCTACGAGTTGACGAGGCTGAAGTGCTGGTGTCTGGCGATAACGCCTGCGAAATAAAACCTAGCCATTGCCTTTGAAAAGTAGCAACATAAGATACAAAACTTTGTCTCGGTGTCACATCACATAGGACTGCTTCACCCTGAAACACAACATCTACCTCTTGAGACAGGCAGCCGTAGACAGCAAAACGCCCGCCTACCGTTCGGCCTCGCTCCACCCGGCAGTTGTCAGCACCCGTAAACCGTAAACCGGGCTTTGCCGGCGACATGTCCGTTTTCCATCTCCATCTCGGCCCACCGTATCTGGTGGAGAAGAGCCACTCATCGTCAGGGTCACTCATCAAGACCCCGGCAGCCAACAAGCCAGCACCTGCCGGGGAAGTCCCTCACTCCCTCATTTGCGCAATTGCACCTGCCTGCACCAGATGAACAGCGATCCACCGTTTGCCATTGCCTGTTTGGGTTTAGAAACGTTGCACACAGCGTCTAGGCCCAGAGGACCGTTGTCACCTCGCACGGGCAAGAGCGAAGAGCACAGGGCAGGCGCAATCATAGCAATCAGAGCAAACAGAGAGCAAAGGCCAGCAAACGGCAAGAGCAAGATACCTCGAGAATACTTTGTAACTTGCAAGGGAAGGAGATAATTTCAGGGACGGCGCCCTACCGGCGCCCATTCCGTCCCATTTTATTGCGTCGTATTAGCGAGTGGCGGCGCGCGCAGACAAAGTGGTTTGTGCATGCGCTGTGCCGTCTGTCCTGCGTTTTGCAGGACAGAGACCTGGTCACCGGGAACATAGCGTTTGTTAAAGCAATTTACTCCCGTATGTACAGTCAGATACGGACAGCAGAGACAAACGCTGGACCGCGCTGCAGCTTATTTTCTGACGTCGTATGCCGTCTTGTCGCGTTCTTGGTCGGTCGCGACTGCCTCACGCGCCAAACTAATATGCGATCGTGTTCGTTTGTTCCTTCCCATTCCCTCGCTCTTTTCGATTGTTATGCACAATGCCTGCAGTACACAAGTGCAAAATGCAAACAGGCAGGCACGACCAGGACCTGCCCTCGTCCGATGCCTCATGCCTGCCCTGAATCTTACTTTGTATCTCATGTAAATCTCTTGCGTGACCATTGGACCAAGGAGCGATTAGCGCCGGGGGTAAGCCAAAAGCAAGCCTCCCAAGGGGCATCAAAATGCCCTCTCTTCTCGCTACACCACATACGGACGCGCCACCCTGGCTCTCAGTCCTCTTTGCGCGCCCAGCGAGCCAGCCAAAGGGAAATCCCGACGGCAGACAAGTGCCACGCGTTTAATTGGCTCACAGAGTGGGTCTGGCAGTCGAGGGTACCCCCTAAAATGCGCTTACAGCGAGATGCAAGCGATAATTAGAGTAGGAGTGAGGAGGGACGAGAGTGAAAAAACAGACTGAAAAAAAGGAAGGAAGAGAAAAAGAAAACAGGAAGCACGGTAGGAATGAAGGAACGACCTGAGAAAAAAGGAAGAAGCACGAGCATAACTGCAATATTAAAAACAGCCGGGGAAAGAAATACCCAGGCTCGAAGAGAACAGCAGGCACGAGGTGAATCGTGCGAGGCAACAGCGAGAGGAAGCAGGAGAGTACACGAAAAGCAAGAAAAGCAAGAACGACTCGAAAAAGGTAACATCCAGTGCCTTGTTCTTTCCCTCTCGCGTATTACGACGAGCGACCCTCCTTCGACAATCGACAGCAGTAGCTCGAAAGCCACCGAGGCCACCCCTTTTCCCGCCCTCGCACCTGCCTCCCCAATTCAACACAAAGGCCCCCTAACCTTGGGAGTGAGCAGAAAAAGAAAGAGCGATTCACGTGCGGCCCCACGGAATCGGGCGTTTTGACGGTGCGATCGACGACGGAAACCGCCTAAACGAGAAAAAAGAGGCAGGTGAAAAAACGCAAACGTTTTCTCTGGTTTTCTCTCTTGTCTGGGTTCTCTCAGTTTCTTTGGTCGCCGAGCACAAAGGCGAGACAAGAAACAGTCGACAGCAGCGAGACACAAACCCGCACACACCACTGCCGACGAAAGGGGGCAAGATCCAGCCCTTGCCTTGTGTGTGCAGCCACCGGCGATTTTCAGCTTTCCTTGTTCTCGATTTGAACCTCGACTTCGACCTCGACCTCTTCTCATGATCGATTCGGTTTTTGCCGCCCCTTTCGACTTTTGAACCAGTCTCGAACTACCTAGACGAACCAGCAGCCACCAACAGAACAACGGCGTCCCTTGATTGTGACTACAATCAACGACTCCGGCCAACAGGAGACCACGAGCGAGCTGGTTTTCTGCTTTATATCCGCAGCCGTTTCGGTACACTTTTGTGGCCTGCCCTCGAGCGTTTCCTGCGATCGTCATCGACTATCCTCGAGAGCCCTCGATATTTCTCGCATATTTCGAATTCCTCGAATTCCTCGAACTCCTCGACGAAAGCTCGATACCGTACCGTCGTCCCGTGCTGCTCCTCTTTCTCGCCTACGACGTACAACTGATTTATCCGTCGATCACCGCAGCCGCACAGTCTGCGGTTAATCCGAATTGAGCCTCCATTCGACCCTTTCTAAGGACAACGACTCGAAATCTCAACGCGCATATCGTGCATATCGTGCATCTCCTGCATTGCGCATCCCGTGTCGCACATCACCTGCATACCGCGACACCTGCCAATTGCGGACACAGACCGCTCTCCTCCCAAAGAACCCAATATACAATTGTTGAAAAAGGAGAAGGAAAACGACGACGAGCTTCACTGCAGCAGAAGAAGGACGAAGAAAGGCCTTGCGCCGGAGAGGGAGAGACAGAGGACGAGAAAAGGGCACCTTTTGCGACCACAGACGACAGCCAAAGTGCATCCTGTGAAAGTTGCGAAACGAGGCCCACCTACGAGCAGCCGGCTCGCTTCATCGTGTCCCGCGTACCGTCCCGCCTTCTCAGTCCTGCGTGTTGCACGCGCGCAGCTCTCGACTCTTTATATCTGAGCCTTCTTATCAACCCTCACAATGGCCGCCATGGACGCCCGCGTGGGTGCGCACCCGCAGCCATACCCAAACCTGCCCGCCTCACCGACCTTGACGAACCCTGATATGATTTTACCCGACTATGACTTTGCCCTCTCACCTGGTCTCGACGACGACGAGGACCGCCCGGCCCGCTCCCAGTCACCGCTCATGATGTGGAAGAACGCCCACGCCGCCTCGTCGACCTCCGACCTGCAGCAGCTCTTTGCCAGCTCTTCGCAAGCGCAAGAACTCCACGCCTTCCCTTCTGGGCCCATCACACCCACCACTCCCATCATCTACGGCAATGGCACCATGCTCTCCGACATTGGCGAGGTCACCGAGGCCGAGAGCACACCCGGTCGGCCCTCGCCAGGATCTGTACGACGCCGCACCGCGGGCGGTGCTAGTGGCAGCATCGGTCCGTTTGGTGTCTCCTCGGGCTCACCCTCGGGCTCCCGCACACCATCACCGACTCCTCTGCCACACAACCTCCGCCATCCTTTCCAACACAACAATCTCCAGAATGCGCTCAACAGCCGCGACAACCTCTCAGATGCACCACGGCGGTCATCGCCCACAATGGGTGTCGAAGATGGTCCACAACATATGACTGCGAACACCAACGGTGTCAAACAGCGCGCCCGTCAACAACAGCAGACTGCTCGGCGAGACTCGCTGGAGAGCAACAGCACCATCACGACACAAGACCACGCCGGTCTCTTTGCCGACTTTGACGACACCGTCAGTGTTGGCGAGAGTGCGTTCCAGGGTGACGACGAGGAGAGTGTGGCCGAGTCCTATGTTGAGGAGACATATGTTGCGCGTGAGGTGCCTATCATGAGCACGGCATCTTCTTCACTACTGGCTGTCCCCGATTTCGGCGGCAACGGCTCCAGCAGTGGCGGCAACACAAGCGACGAGGGAGACCGCCGGCTCTCTGCTGCAACTCTTAGTCTTCGCGCAGAAAAGATTCTGGCAAACGCCAAGAAGCGGCTCACAGTACGTACAACCGTCGCCCATCAGAGATACTTCAGGAGCCTATAAACTAACAGAATTCTAGACAATGGAAGGCAACCTTAGCCGCGCCCGCAGCTCCCTCTACATCTCATCCCCACCAGCCGGCTCCCTACCCTCAGATGGCTCTACTCCCTCACCAAGAACACCCGTCCGCTCCGCCACCGCAAGCAGCCGATACCACGACCCCACACCCGGCTCGCCAATACACTCCCGCATGGTCAGCGATGGCTCCGTGCCCATCAATGGTGTTCTACCAAGCAACTTCCCCCAGCGGTCGGCCAGTGCGCTGGGTGCGGCTGGTGGCTACCGCAAGCCGCAGCTGACCGGCTCCAAGAGTGCCGACCGCATCGACGAGATTCAAGACAGCCTCAGCGGCGGCTACCACCGCGCCGGCCTCGCAAAACCAGTTGATATTGTCCTGGAGCGCCTCGACGAGGACAGCGCCGACGACAACGAAATTCTGCCTTCCCAAAACGGCTCGAGTGCTCAGATGGAATCGTTTTTGAGCCCAACATTTGGTACGGTCGTCGGTGGTGGACAGCCTGGCCTAACCCGATCGGCCTCGGTGGCCCAGATGCGCGACCTCAAAGACCAGATGAAGGGTCTCAAGGGCAAGATCTCAACGCTCCGTGAGCAGGCCCGTGCCGACAGCCTCAAGCGCAGGAGCTTGCAAAGTCTGCGGACACCGAGCCCGTTCACACACTCGCAGGTCGACCAGTGGTACGCCGAACAACCGCAAACAAACGAGAGCCCCGAGTCCTCGGGCAACGGTAGCCCGGCCCAAACGGCCCAGAACCAGAACAACTGGGCCGACGAGCAGGACGTGGCTACAGCCGGGATCCCAGTTGCAAGCAGAGACGTTGTTACGCCTCCGCCTCGGCAAACTGGCAGCTCGCCAGCCGGCAGTGCCCGTCTGGCACGTAGTGGTGGTAGCGGCTCCAGCAGTGCTCGTCGCAGCAAGCGTAACACTGCTCTTGCACTCGACGCGGACCAGACCGATGAGGACTCTATCCTCAGCACGTACGACGACGTGGAGGACGGAATGGTGACGAAATTGTCTTATGCCAACCAACCACGGCATACGACCGAGTCACCAGTTCTGGGTGAACGGCCAACCTCACCCGGCGAAATTACTCCTGGTGACGACGATCTGGACGACATGCGGACCGAGAACGGCGACTTCTCTGACGAAGGCGAGACGAGGCAGCTCGAAGATGTCTTTGTCGACAGCGCCGAGACCGATCGCCAACAGCTTGACAACAACATTGACGAGGCGTATGAGGTCGACGAAGAAGAGGATGTGTCGCGTGACCTGTCGGAGCAGCAGCAATTCGAACAAGACGACGTCGACTACGAGAGTGAGAGCGGCGAATCGCTCTATCATGAGGCTTTGCAGCACCCTCTTTCTCACGAAGACCGCGAGGACGCCTTTGACTATGAACATTTCATCCTGCACAGTGCCCTGGGGACTATCAGTCAACAGCGCCTTGCACGAAGTGGAAGTTTTAGCTCAGAGGACTCGGTCGAGACTACACGTGGCCCCGTTTCTTCATCAAACAACAACAGCAGCATCGACGCAGCCTTCCCCAGCCCGAACCGCCGGACGAGTATGAGCTCCATCTCCACCGTCGAGTCGGCCGACTCGTTTGCCACGGCCACCGAGGGGCGCACGAGCCGCAGCAACCGCCTCAGCTCCGACGAAGAGGATGTCATTATTAACCATGGGACCCGTGCTGCTGCTGCCGCCGCCAAGGACCGCCCCGACAGCCTGCTTCTCGCGCATGCCGCAGCCGCAAACCAGGCCCCAGCATCTTCTTTTGGTTCTGGCTTGCCCGAGGACAACTCTGTGTACCAGGCGCAACGGAACAGCGCCGAAGAGCCTCGCCAGACCCAGCAGCCGCCCATGGCTCGCCGTCCTGCTAGCGCCGTGCCTGGCCACCGCCCGTCGGTCTCGTCTTTCGAGTCCATTGGCACCACGCGCAGCTTCCCGCTCGTGAACCGCAACCGCGTCGGCAGCGTCAGCACCGTCAATGGTGTTGGTGTCAATGGTGTCGGTGCTGGCGGTGCCGGCTCGGCCATGGGCTACCGCAGCGGCAGTGGCGGCAACCACAGTGTCAACTCGTCCATCTCGATCCTACCCAACGGCCACAATAACAACAACTCTGTCTCGTCGACGCCGACACCAACCCAGGCGACACAGGGTAGTGGTGGTGGTCGTGTCTCGTCAGACAACGAGGAGCTCCGGAGCATCTCTGAGACGCTCATGAATGAGACGGCCAGCATCTGCGAGCAGGGTAGCGTCGGTGCCAACGACTCTTCCCATCTCGACAGCAAGCGCAGCATCTCCAGCCTCGGTGCGCCATTCCATGAACGTTCTGGTAGTGCTGGTTCTGTTTCCGGCTCTGGCTCTGGTGGTGGCATGGCCTCGCATACCCAGGCCCTGCAGGCACTCTCCAAGGAAGACCAGTACCTGGTCGAGCGTCTGGTCGGCAATCTGGGCCGGTGCGTCCTGGGCCTGTCTGAAAGTGGCCGTGCCAGTACTGAGAGCCGCGTCTTCCGCCGGCGTATCGATGTTGCACGCCGCATTCTTGAAGGTCTTGAACCTATTTAATCTATTCCTTTTCTCTTCTTTCTACACATATTTTCTTACTTACCTTTCGCCTACAAATGTCTAATGAAAGCGCACGATCTCTCCTTTGGGTTTCAGTATTTCTTCGAAAAAAAATTGGATGGAGTTTTCATTAACTTGTGTAATTCTTTTGTGTCTGCTTTCTGTTCTTTTCTGGCTATTCAATTCTTACCATTATCCTATCCCCGAGCTGGATGGCGGTCTCTATTTACACATTTCTTTATGTCCATTTTCTTTTGTTGCCCCTTTTATCATGTTGACGGTGGATGCGTATATATCAATACCCCCTTTTTCGCATTTATCTACCTTTTCCTTAAAGTTATAACCACTGGTCTGGAGGACCGGTGCAGAAATCTTTCAAAGAATGAAAATATATATAACTCGAACTGCCTCCATGTCAAAAGAATCATTGAAAGCGTTCGACACACTGGCATGCCTAACCATTAAGCATTACCACACCAAGTACATTTGCCGTGTCATTATGCGATCTCTTAAGGACCATTCTCTTTACAAAGCATGAATATAATCAAACCATTTTCTAAACCATGTAACTTTTAGACTTTTGAGACCTGATAAGAAAAGAATATGAAACAGAAAGTAACCATCATAAACATAGCTAAGGGGGATGAGAACAAACAAGATAAACAGGTGAAAAAAGTGAGAGACGTGAGCTCATAATTCTTAATCCCAAAGGGGATAACAAAAACCGTAAAACCATGACGACATTCTAACTCGTAATTCCCAGTCATTAATAACAAAAAGGAGACAGGAAATAAGAGAAATAAGAGAAATAAATTGAAGAACAGAAAACAAATAGAAGGCAAAAGAATAAGCAAGACGATTTGTGCAAAATAAGATAGGTTCGTGGGCCACAGACAGTAAATCGATCGCGTTGTCTGCACTGTCGAAGCCCGTGATAAAAAAAAGTAGCGGAGAAGTAATGGACAAGCCCGTAATATCTATGTTTCGGCTTTGTTCTCTTTTCGTCTCTCAATACTTAATCATCTCCGTCCTTTCTGGCTGTCGGCTCACTCTTGGACTGCGCACGGCGGGAGTAGTGAGGTCGGTTCCAGTTGACATTGGCTTTGTTGTGTCTGCCCCTGCCTCGCAAGCTGCCTCGCATGCTACCTCGCATGCTTCCGCGGGAGATGCTGCCATTGGATTGTTGGTCAGAGGCGTTTAAGGGTTGCGATTCGTTTCGCTTTGGCCGTCTATCAGGCTCGGTGATGTCTGTGCCGCATTGCACATTGTGGTACCCAGAGCGATCAGAGGTGTTGGACGAGGTGGTCACGGGGTCAGACACAGCATTGCTTGCGGCCGTGGTACCTCGTTGGGGGCGAGTTTGTTCCGGACGATCGGGGTGTGTAGGGTTCCCATTATGCATTGGTCGGGCCGCAAAAGCTGCAGTGATGTCCACGTTCGTGAAATCGCGTATGGGCTGGGCTTGGGAAACAGTTGGCGGTTTGCAGGGTGTCGAAGGGCTTTCTCGGGGTGTGAAAGATGGCGCGATGGGGTTCAGTCGGGGCTCCTGGAAAAAGAAAAGAAGAGATGATTAGAAACAGCCAAAGATAAACCAAGAGCATTGGTCTTTGACAGTAACTATCATACCTCTTTCTTTCGATCCGCGTTTGAATTTGTCTCTGTTGCTGTTTCCGATCCGGAATCGTCCTCTGCAGTATTTGCATCGTTGGCACCGTCGCCTGAAGCTGACGCAGCCCCATTTCCTGATATGCTTTCGCTGGTTGTTGTTGCTGCTGCCTTTGACGTAGCTTCTGTTGCTTTAGCGACCTCTTCGCTAGCCTCATCCACGGAGAGATCGTTGACCAGATCAGAAATCTTGCCGGTAGCATCCGTCGCCTTAAACTTGTCTTTAGGTTTCGTAAAGACCTGCTTGGACCACAGGTTGGCGTACTTTCCACCGGCTTGGATGAGCTCGTCATGGTTGCCCTGTTCGACGATCTCACCATCGGATATCACGATGATAGAGTCGGCATTCATGACAGTAGACAGTCGGTGTCTATGAGAAGGCAAAGATTAGTTCTGCATCGTTACAAGGAAATGAGACAAGAGATATATAAAGGCAAAACTTACGCAACCACAAATGTGGTACGGCCGGAGCACAAGGCTTGCAAGGCATCTTGGATCTTCTGTTCAGTCTCTGTATCCACCGAGCTCGTAGCTTCGTCGAGAAGAACAATGGATGGGTCCTTGAGAATCGCCCGAGCGATTGCCACTCTCTGCAATTCACCGCCGGACAGCTTGATGCCGCGTTCGCCGACCCTTGAGTTGTAGCCTGCAAAAATGTTAGAAATTCTCACCACAGAGCAAAAGCAAAAGCCGATCATTTCACATCAGATTTTCACGTACCTTCAGAGAATCCTAAGATCTGCTCATGAATAGCGGCCGCACGGCATGCATTGTAGACGTCTTCGTCCGTTGCGTCAAGCTTGGCGTATCGGACATTGTTCATGATGGTGTCGTTGAACAGGATAGGGGCCTGAGGCACAATTCCGATCCGCGATCGAAGACTAGGTAATCAATTAGCGTTCTGTGCAAAACTCTGAAGTGGCAGCCAAAGAAAACTTACCTGTGAAGATCTACGTCCCGGATGTCTTGTCCGTCGATCTTGATGGAGCCCTCGGTGACGTCGTAAAAACGGTCCAGCAACTTCAGAATCGTAGACTTGCCGGCGCCAGTAGCACCAACGAAAGCAACAGTCATACCAGACGGAACGTGGAAAGAGATATTCTTGACAATATCCTTCTTGTCGTTGTAGGAGAAGCTGACGTCCTTGAATTCAACTGTGCCTCCCGCAAACTCAAGGTCAACAGCATTCTCCTTGTTGACCACGGTCGGCTTTGTGTTCATGATTTCCAAAAGCTGCTCGGCGTGAATAAAATTCTTAGAGATACTCTTACCCAAGCTAGCGAAGAAAGTCAGAGGAGCAACAAGCTGAGTCCAGTAGGTAAGCAGCATGACAAACTGTCCAGAGGTGGACTGGCCAGATGTCACTTGGTAGACTGCCAGGAAAGCTCCAGCCAGAAGTCCAGCGAGAAGAACAAGGTACTGAAAGGCATAGGCAAAGAGATATCCGATGTAAACATTCTGCGACTTCTCGACACGAGTCTTGACAGCGTTGGAGTACCGGTCCTCTTCGTGGCCGACTTGATTGAAAGAGGCAACCGTTGACCAGCCCTGAATGCCGGCTTGCCGGACATAGTGCTCCTCAAACCAAGCGCTAACTTCACCGCGACGAGCCGCCTTGAGGCTAGAGATCATACGCCCTGCGATATAGAGGAAGATGACGGAGGTAGCAAAGGTGATGAATCCTTCGTAGGGCCCAAATGTGGCCGAAAGATACATGAAGGCGATGGCCATATCGATCAACATGGGAATGGCCGAGAAACAGATTGATTCGAGAAGATTGGAGATGCTCTGTCCCGATGATATCGCGACCATGATGTCAGACGAGCTTTTCGAGTCATGGAAGTCGGAAGAAAGATTGAGAACATGAGAGTAAGCCGCGATGCTCATTGCTCCAAAGGAATAGTATTCCACTGGGATCCACAGCCATTGGCGAAGCAGTGAGATTCCAGCCTGGGAGGCTGCGAATTTCAAACCTGCGAAAATAATGACCTGGACCCACGGGTTCTTGTCATTCTCATGGCTCAAGCTGTCCATAATAATACCAAGCTGGCGGGGAATCAGAACGTTGAGGGCATTATTTGCAAGCAAGCACACGCCGACGAGAAGGGCCCGGATTTGAAGAGGCCGGTTGTTGACCGGCCAGATATAGGGGAAGAAGATCTGGAAATGGTTAGCGATGATGGTTTATGCCCATAAAATCAGGCCAGAACGACCCGAGAGAAAATGAAATCAAACTTACCATAAATCTCTTTGCGTAGTCAAACCAGTTTCCGTTTTCCTTGAGACGCTTCTCCATCTCTTCCCGTCTCTTGCGCTCCCGGCGTTCCCATGGCAGTTCGTTTGTATTCTCATCGTCGGATTTCTTGGCCTTGCCGTCTTCGTCCTTCTTGTCGTCCTTGTTCCCATCCGTCGAGTTCTCCGAGTCCGGGTTTCCAGTCGTAGAGTTAGCGGAGCTGCTAGTCGCCGTGGTGCTCGTCGATCCATATGCGGTGGTAGACTGTGACCCCTCTCCTTCTTCGGAAGACTGAGCCGGTGTGCCATCGGGATTCTTGGGAATGAGGGGTTGTTGCTCGGCGTCAGTGGCATCGCTGGGCTCGTCCACCTTTCTCCAGGTGAAATATGTTGCAACAACCAAACCGATTGCAATATAGCGAGAAGCAACGATGGACACCTGCGTAATCTCCACTCCAGACAGCGGTCCAGGAGTGCGAGCTACCAGAGAGACAATCATGAGGGCCGGTTCCAGTCCAAGAGAAAGGACATAGGACCCAATAAATGGATACCAAGCGACCTCTGTCTCGTCTGAAAGCATGGCAAACTGGAGACCAAAAACTAAGATGCATGATAACAACCCAATCATAACATCTTGCTGGCCCAACCACTCCTTGATGATGATAGAGGTGATGATGATAGCAGCGATTTGAGCCAGGTAGCTCAATACTGTAAACAGCATTAGTGCCAGCAGTGGACGCCGGCGAGGATGCTCTTTTCTGTCAGACAGAGTGCAGAGGGCTACAGCCGACGTGATGGCAAAGTAGCCAAATACAGTCGCCGGAAACGCATAGTGCAAACTTATTAGAGCCGTGTCCACGGGCTTCACCAAAGTGGTGAAGCTGGACATTGTCGGAAAAGCCGTTGGAGCTTGTGGGCTCAGCAATTGCAATCGAATTTTCGTATGATGTTTGAGTTGGCTCAAGAAGATCCCAAAATGCCAAAAAAGAAAAAAGTTCAAGCCGGGGCCAGAGACAAACGTATTGGCGAATTGCGTAGAAAATTCAAGAGGGGAAGTCAGGACTTGTAAACAAGCACAGCAGCCAAGCACTTGATAGGCACGGGTCAATTGGAAAGTCCCAAAGCTGTCCTGTAAGGGCACAGGTGCAAGTGCGGAACTGCAAAGGCGAAAGTGCAGGATTGGCGGGCAGCACAAGTGATGCCTCGTTGTCCAGGGTGAGCTCCGACTTGAGACGAGGAAAGGTGCAAAACCCGGATGTAATAAACACCTGACTTGAGGAGGGTAGTCCTATAATGAGGCTCTTACTGGCTTGCTAGAACCGATGAATGCCGGGCAACGAGGACGGGGCGGCGGGGAGGGCTCCCAGTCAGGATGCGGCGTGCGGTGGCGTTTCAAAGAGGACAATTCTGGCATTATTTGGTTAGGACAAGATCGGAGATCATCATGCGGATGGGAAAGGCAAGGCGATAGGTACCTAGCGTGCGCCGGTTCACGGGATGATGCTAGAGTGGCCTAGACCACCCGGAAAGTTGGTGAGCAGAATGTGCCTGAATCCCTTCTGTCAATGTTTAGGTCTAGGCAGCCGTCGTGCGGGGGACGTTTCCAATGCGGCTGTGAGCCACGCAGGTGGCAAAAGTGTCAGGGGGTTAATGACAATGGTGAGATCGGGAAAATAGTGCGAGGCTGAGAGAATTTGGGGTGTGGACGGAGGTAATAGAGAGGCTCGGAGGTATCAGAGAAGAGAAAGGGGAAGAAAAGCAGTGCGTAGGCGGCTGGCTGTATTGGTGGGGAGGGAATGGATTGGAAAGAAGTTGAAGAAAATGAAGCCAAAAGTGAAGCGGAATAGTAAAGGGTGAAGGTAACAAACAGAGATTGGGATTGTGGGAGGCAGTGCAATTGTGCGTTGCTGAGAAAGGGACCGGTTTGATTATAAGACAGAAAACGGAAGTAGCAGATAGCGATGCAAGCGAAGAGGGAAGGCACAACAAACCTTCTTCAGCAGCGCAAAAGATGCACTTGGGAAAGAGCAACTGGCAGCTTTTTGGTGGGAATCTGTTTCAGGGCAAGGCGAAACCGACTGATATGAGCCCAATGTTCTTTCCTCAAATGGCACACCTTCCCAACAACAAGTGGCAGGTGAGACAAACAAAACACCAACACGACTTCCCCCCGGGGAAAGATCTATGAAAGGAGGCGGGCGGCACGTCAACGTGCGATTTACCCAAAAATATCAACAAATCAACAACAGCAACAAAGGGCAGTGAGGCTGGCAGCAAGTGCAGAAACGGCGAGAGAGGTAAGAAGAGCTGGCGCAGGCAGGCCAGATCCCACAAACGGATGGTAGGTCGCGCACGTTGCAGCAAGCGAGCTTTCCTCGTCGATTGCACAAGCGGTGTTTCTTGATCGTGCAGCGTGCGTCGCGTTGTCCCTGCGATCTCCTCGTGCAATATTCGTGCAATACTGACGTGTTCCTTTTTCTTCGCTGACACAGACAAGGCGAGACGAGGAGGCAACAAAAAGGCCGAAGGTGCGGGCTTGGCACACACCGGCGGACCCCAGAAAACGGGACAGGCAACGGCCGAACAAGAAACTACCCTTTTGTCGTTTTGAGATGCGACTCTCCTTTTCCAGGTAAATAGGGATCGCCGACAAGTCCGTTTGCCTGGATCGTCTCTGTTCGATTTGATATGTTGTCGAGAGCTGACGATCCAATTCGCCTTCTTAGATTGCGTGGCGATGGCAATGCTGTCTCGGAGACCGAGCACACACACTCTCTCTGTGTCTGTATGCCTACACGCCGAAGTTCAAGCAGAAAGCTCAATGTTTTCGGCTTGTGTGAATGGTCGGTTGTCGATCGAATCTCAGTCTGTGTGTGCAAGTGCCTGCGTTTGAACAAGTTCACCGGGTCAAGCTCCAAGAACCGAGAAATATGTCGCCTTCGAGACCAATTTTTTTTTTTTTTTGGTTTTCGCCGTGCAGTCGTTGTGCCCTCGGACAGGAAGAGGGCAAATCCAAGAGAATCGAGCTCGTGAGACAGCAAGACTGCTTTACCAACAGCGAGCGGTCTTTGTGTGGGGCGCGAAGCACGGTCGTGGGTTGCAGTTTGCTTTCTCGTTATCGCATCGTGTGACCGCAAGGTGAGTGAGCGCTGGTGAATGTGGCGGGCAGAGGGACAAGTGAGTGGGCTGAGCGTTGTCGTTGTCGAGACCATGCGAGTCAACGGAATGTCCACGTTTGTTGCACACTGGGGTCCGTAAAGAGAGGTGAGAAGACTGAGTACAAAAAGGCACCAGATACTAACTCTGTTTGCTAGGACGAGGAAAAGATGGTGGCGTCAAATATCCGCCCACAAGACAAAATCGAAGGGGACCAAAGAGGTATAAATGCTAGTCTTAGCTGGTCGGCTGAGGCAATGAGCAACGAGAGACGACCTCAAGTATGGCAACAATTCTGCGCCAACACAAAAAAGGAGTATCGACAAAAGCAGCAAGACGAATGTGGTCGTGGCAAAGAAAGCTGAGACTCGGTGCAACACGAGCACGGGTGGGCGGCAGTTGCAGAGGTAGGAAAGGCGTTGCGTCGGTGTTGGGCCCTCGAGATGCAGGGAAGCACAAATGGGACAAAGGCAAAAATGTGATAAAGAAGAGAAACTCACAATTCAAAAGAACCGACGACAAACTTAGCTAAAACACTAAAACCCTAAGGATGCTTTATTAAGTATTCTATCAATGCTTGGGACTGACCGGGCACACAGATACACGGGACAACAAGGCAAGAAGAACAAGCAAGTGCAGATTGACGAATGTGGGAAAGGGGGTGGCGGAAGGTGGTGCTTGCATGCATTGGCACTGGGCCAGACCATCGGCGAGGAAGCTCGATGGCTGGGACTGCGGGAAATGGCGGTATGCGATCCGTAAGACCCCCAAGGTTCGCCGCACTGAATTCGGGGACTGGACAGGGCTCAAGGGGACGCAGGAGGAGCGTCCGCCCCATCTTGACGGAGCACACCTGACTTACAAGCTTGCTAACCTCACGTTTTACTGACCTAGGCAAGGCTCACGAGACGGGCCGTCACCAAGCTGACAGGAAAAAGCAGCCGACGTGGTCTGCTGAAGATCATTGGCCTAGCGGCCTCGCCGCAGTGAGCACCGAACGTGGCCGTCAAACCTAACAATACCCCGTACGAAGCACGGACAGTCGCACACGCGCACGAGTGTGAGGTACGAGCATCTGACGGATGGTGGCAAGCAAGGCGTGTGCAAGAAAGGCGGTCATCGAAGGTGAACGTATAAGATTGTTTTCAATTCTTCTGAAATCTTGAAATTCGCGAGCTTCACTTTGCTCACATATTGGCAACAAAGGAATGAATATGAGATTGACATATATCGGCGACTGGCGACTGAAGTCCAACTGATCAACACGACAGGGATTTGAACCACAAGACAAATGAACACAAGGCCGAGTGAATGCACGCAACACAAAAAGGGACCCAGGTTACTCCGGTCAGACCTTTCGCGTTTCCAACTATCAAAGCATGGAGTACTACCACGGTGTACAACGGCGACACTGACTGGCTTCGATCTCCAATATGGCCCTTAATTGCAACTGTGACGACAAGGTGAGGTCCCATGGCCATCTCAGGTCTGGTCTGGCTTGGATGACCATGTGGGAGGACATGGTCTTGCCCATCGGCAAGTGAAAAAGTTCCGGTCTCATAGCGGGACACGAGGAACGAGAAATGGAGACCAAAAAAACAACCAAAGACAGGTTTGAAAACCAGAAACAAAAACTACGACGAGAGACAGAAACGAAACGAAACAGAAAGCAGAAAAGCATGGATCCTGTGCACATCTGCTTCACCGCTTGGAGAGCTAACACAGGGACAGGGCCTCCGAAAGAGCGATAACTGCAGGCAGAGCAGGGGTCCGTAGCGAGGTGTAAGGGACGTGCGTTTTACGGAGAAAGAAGAGGTTCCGGCCATGAGACAATCAAGCCAGTGTCGTCCCAATTGGCTAAGTTCAGGTACGCCTTTTCTATCTCTTCCGCAATCCGCTTTTGTCTTGATAATTTTCCTTTTTGTTTTTCAACCCCTCCTGTTGCATCCGCGCAAGCCAATGCGTGAGTTACGGATACAATACGCCTTCTCTGCAACTGTCTTCCTGGTTGCCTTCCGTGGTTTCCCAACGGCGCTACTGCACGGCGGTCGACAAAGAGGCAAAGAGGAATTGGCCGCGACGGGACGCCGCATGCAGGACGAAAAAGCTGAACAAAAGCACACCCAAAAGAGCATGTCCCCAACATCAAAGCCAACCGGGCAGTCCCCGACTTTGACGCATTGGCACAGGACTGCGATGGACTTGTATATCCAGGACTGGCTCTGCAGATTCGGAAGCACATCTCAAGCAGCTCTCAGGAGCTGTGCTTATCACTCAGCATTCACCCTCCTGTCTCTACATGTCGTTACAGGAAAATACAGTCCACCCATACGCGCACCGTCGAGGTACAGAGCCTGAATATCTCCACTTCCTGATGCAGACCGTAGACGCATCTAACAAGAGCCTCCCTCTCTCCCTCCACCGCTGGATTCCAGGAAGCTCGGTGCCCCACATGCCATGCAATATGCACAGCCTTATGTGCGGTGGGTGCAGTGAGGTACGAATGCAATATCAGAACACAGACAGGTCGGGAGGGTCAAGGGGGCAAGCGTGAAGAACTCTGCTGACCCCGTGAACAGAAACGACAAGACCCCCAAACACAAAAGCCTGACACATTGGATGGCGAGCGCCTCTGAAGTCTCCAGTTACGAGGGTGGATCCTGCGTCCTGGGATCTTCAGCGTCGTATACAGTGTACGGGTACTAGACTATCTTACATTTTGATGCTCTTCCTCCACCGGTATGTTCTCTCCGACATTGCAAAAAAGTTACTGGCAGTCAGAATCAGGTCCGCCTTTTTTTCAATCGCTGAACGAGCTGTCTCCTATTCTACGTCCGCGTTTGGCCAGTCGCAGGGTGGTCTGATGCAGAAACATCTTGCAGTCAAGATAGCAAATGCCGGTTGATATCTTTTCACGGCACTCCTGCGCGGTATTCCTTGTTTCCAAGTCATCTTTACTATGGCAAAGTTTATCTACCTAATTTGTGAGGACATTCACGCATGTGAGCTACAGCCTTTCTTAGTCTTGTCACCTACAGGATGGCTGGTGCAAGGTAAACCAGACAGATCATCTGTCAATTTTTCTCAAGATGATTTGAGGTACGAAAATAAAGTGCCGCCAATGCTACTCTACCCGAGAGCTGAAAAAATTTCACAAAAAACAAAGCTGGCCTACACATGAGCTAGTGTCGATGAGAGTTTGACACAGGAAAAGAGCACATGGATTGCTTCCTTTTTCCTTTGCTCTGCCCAAGTACAAGGTGTGATCAGAAAATCAGGCGACAAAGCTGCATAAACCGCAAACATTGCATATGGGGCTTAAACAGGACTGCCCGTCATGCTAGGCAGCTTCCGCAGCTTGCTTTGTCAAGTGGCAGGCAGCTTGTTGGTGGGATTCCGAATTATTTCGTTTTTATTCGTCTCTTGTTACCTCTTTTCTTTTTTTGTCCTTTTCTTCCACCATGTCGATCGTCACACGCAAGGTACACGGCGTGCATCAACTGCGAGTTGGGCACGTACGCTTTGTCCAGGTGTACAAGAGCAAGTCGTATACCGTGTTCAAAAAGATGCATCTCAATCCTTCTGTCGATTCCCATCCAAGCAGCACATCTTGATGACGGACGACTTTGCATCTGCAAGATAGAATCTGGTGCGCTTTGAAACAACACCCAACACCAAAAAGAGCCAAGACGACGTGTTTCGGGAATATCTAAGCTCTCCATATATGAACACTCGGTTCACGAGACATTGTGGCGGGTGGGTGATGGAGGATAAGGGGTGCCGCCAGAAACAAAAAGTACCAAAGTGCCGTGCTGTTGTGCGAGCCCTAGATTTGCATAGTCTTGTTGACCTTCTCGTGCTATCGGATCCGAGACAACCTCAGTGGCCCTCCGAATAGGTTCCCGGCGGTTGTGGGAGTTTCCGTTGCACGACGTCTTGCATTCGAAAATCTCAAGAAGCCGTCTGCAAGTCGAGTAGCGTCCTCTCTTGTTCTCCGTTTCTTTTTTCTACTTTGGTCTTTTCCAGTGCTTCTTCTCTCGGTAGTGTACATCACAGCCGGACTCGAAAAGCGGCATAAAGGCTCGCCTAGACCGGGCTTTGAGTCCTCGGGCTTCTATGGCAGCGTGGCTGCGGTACGGAAGACATCCGCGGAGTAGGGGCGGGAAATGCAATTAGAGGAATGGAAGGGAGTGACAAGCCCGAATACTGTCATGTGCGGTTGTCGAGGCGTGAGTATCCTCTGCTGGAAGATGGTTTTATTCCAATACATGCGAATAGGACGCCGGCTTTCTCAATGTGGCAAGTCATGAGGAGCTCATCTTGTCACCAGGTGCGTTCCAAGAGAAGTTGCTGTGTAACACAATACTATTTTTGCTTGGTTTTTTATTATATTTTTCCGCTTTTAGTTCTGGCCACCCGTACCTAGAATTGAGGACTTCTTGTTACGTCTCCTCGACTTTGCCTCATTTGCCCATCTCAGCCTCCTCTTTTATGCCACGATCTCGTGTTCAAGTGAGTGTGAAATTCAGATCATGCGTTCTTCCATCTTGCCTGCCCTGAGAGCTTTGTAGAAGGGCCAAGATACGTAACAAAATAAATATAGTTTTGTAAAAGGCTGATCTGGACTCATATTTCAAAATCACTCTTCAGTCTCTCTGCATTGTTTGTGTTACCCATGGTCGTCGTCTTTCACACCCTCTCTTACCAAAACTCGCAGAAGGACGACAACACATACGTACACTCTCACACGCACTCTTCACACCCTCACATACCCCCCCTCTCCACTTCCCTTACCTTTCATCCCCCTCCGTAATAATACATCTTCTCCAGCTTTAGGTATATTCAAGACATCCGTGGGTTTTGACTTTAATTTGTAAATTTCCCGATGTGGTTGGAAGAAGCGATCCAGCGGGCACAAAAAATGACCCCAAAAAATATGATGTGTCTGATACAGAAGTGGAGATGGATCATACGTCTAGGATGTTTTTGAGGAGGCAAAATAGACGCAATGGGCCATGGGCATATCCGACGAAGGAGCAACGCTGCAGTCGATAACTGACAAACCCTCGTCTTGATTTTCTCTTGGTTCTTGGGGCTACTTGGGGCTGACGACATGACTGCGTACACGAGTCAGAGAGGGGGCGGAAAGAATAATGAGGCAAAAGTTTTGGCACGGGATAGACATTGCGTGAAAAGCGGGAAAGGTAAGAATGATAATACGGCCCTAACGGTGTAGATGTGAAGCATTCGTTTCTGTGCGCCTCGAATTTCAGTCACACGACCTAGTATATGAGAATGAACGGGGAGTCAAAAGTCTCACGGCCCAAGTCTTACTTCTATGACTTTTTGCTGTCAATTCAATTCTCTGTGACTTATACGTGGTACGTGTTCACTTTGGACAATAAAAATCAGATCAAGTAGTAAGCGGAAGTGATATAAACCTTCTAGAAAGACGGGTTCTGCCATGTATGACCAAGTTCATACACTTTTTTTGCTTCCTCTCCTTATATATCGGCGTGCATATAATAATGGTCGTGAATTCTCCAGTCAGAGGGGCTTGGGGACCATTCTATCCTCAAATGATGCAAACATGCATTGCCGTCATTGTGACATTAGGCAGCATTTTTATCGCGGTGCCTCAACAAGTTTCTCTACTTTCTTACTTCTTAGGCACCAACAACGAGATTCACGGGGTCGACATGAAGAAGCGGTAAATAAAATATGTGATGAAATTAGAATGTTAGTTTTGGAGAGACTATTCAAAACATTAAACAATGCTTATGCTTTTACATTGTAATTTTTCAGAAAATTGACTTTGAGAAAAAAAAGAATAAAAACGGAGGGGCAGAAAAAAAATAAAATAAAATAGAAACAGTAATGAGAAAACAGGTATAGAAAACTGCCAATAAAAACCCGCCAAAACAAATAAATGATGAAACGTGCCATTGCTCGAACGTTGTTGATGCATGCACTTGGAGGCTGTTTGTTGTCAACTCCTCTTGACAACGCCCCACTTTTACTTGTAAGCTGGATTGACATGTTAGCGGCTGGCAGCCCATGTTAAGCTATATATATGGAGATAGTGCCATCTCACACCATTCAAAAATTACGGGGCTGTAACTCAGTGGTAGAGTGCTCGCTTTGCATGCGAGAAGCCTAGGGTTCGATCCCCTACTGCTCCAATTGGAATTTCTTTTTTTGCCTTTTCTTTCAACTCGACAATTTTTTTGGTCATGCGTCAGATGGTAAATGCTGCCCTTTAATTTTGTGTGGACTATTTTTATTCACAGAAAAATTGGTTGATGAAATTCATTTTAAGATGTTTATTTGGCTTTGTCTTCCTTTGACGGGAAGTATTTATATCTTTTTGAGTGGCGTGTAATGCATCAGGCGTGTAGACCGAAGAGGAGCTTTCCCCTTCCAGTCTTGCTACACCTCGTCGTATGGTTTTCTTTTCGTTTTTCTTTTCGTTCCTTTTTTATTTCCCCAGTTCCAGGTAGATACCTTCCCAAAAAAATACATATATACAAGCACCGGAAAAACGGTGCCGAAAGAAGAATGAAAAACGCACGAAAAGCAAACCAATCTATGAGATAGAAGAAAATGAATAAAAGACAAAGATGAAAAGCCCATCCCTTTGTGTTTGCCCAAGCAATGTGAAGAAGGAAGATGATAAAAGATGTATCGAGAAAGTGTGGTGAAGATATGCAGTAAAAGAGAAAACTCCTGAACCCAGAAATGATTGTGTAGTGTTTTGTTTTTTATGGCTGCCTCCTCATTGTCTGATTTTCAATCTTTTGATGGTCTCTCGCATTTTCTCTGCTCCTCGGAAGATGTATGGTACAAGAGATTATTGAAACAGTATGGCGTGAATGGTGGCTATGTGGGGGCGATGCGAGGAGACGGAGAATATGCGAGAGACGTATGTTGCGAGCGATGAGATGCATCACAGTATGGGAGAGTGATGATGGTGTTTGATGAAAACGAGTTGGGTATGAGATGAAGAGAGAGAGGTAGGGGAATAAGAGAGAAAGCAAGAAAGGAAGCGGCAAAGACACACCACTTAGATGTAGTCACGGCCGCTCTTCTGCATCTCAATCAACCGCCAGCCGCGGGTCTCGGGGTTGCTGACATCCTCCGGCACACGGGTGATACCAATGGCGTAGGTAACCAACTGGACCTTATCCTCCATGCCGGCGGCCAGCTCCTCGGTCTTGACCTGGCGGTAGACGTGCACCTCCTGCGTGCGGCAGGTGATGATGAAGACGGGGATCTCACCGGGCTCGAGCATACGGGCCTTGAGAATGTCGACGTGGCGAATATCCAGGATGCGGCCGTCCGACTTGAGGCCAGCGGTCAGGTACTGCTTGGTCAGAGCTTCGTAGACAGAGTACTGGGCCTCGGATAGCCACAGCTTCAGAGTCTCGACGTCACCCTTGACGTAGGCGTCCAGAACCTCGGGCAGAATGTACTCGCGCAGCTCGCGCAGGAACGGCTCGAGCTGGAAGGCAGGGTCCATCTGGCGCAGCTTCTTGATGACCATGGCGGTCTCGTTCTCGGCGAAGAAGCCGGCGACGCGGTCGGTAATGCTGCGGGCGGTGGAAATCAGAGGGTTCTCAGACTCGTTGTAGACGTCCTTCATGCTGAAGAAGCCCTGGACGACCTTGTTCGAGTCCTTGAAGCCGCGCCACGCCTCCTTCCAGGCGGCGTCCTTGTGCAGAGTGACGTTGGTGCCGGCATCCGGGTTCTCCTCAAAGACCTCGGGGGCGCCGTTGGCACCCTGGGCAGCCCGCCACTTCTCGCGGCGCTGGCGACGCTCCTCCTTGTCGGCCCAGCCACCGTAGCGCGAGCTGCTGCCGTCGTCAATGACATCCTTGACGTTCTTGTAGGCCTCGGTCTCGCGAATGGGCTTGGTGGCCTTGTCGAGGACCTCGCCCGTGGCGTTGGCACCAGCACGCACGCCCTTCATGACGGGCGTCTCCCAGGTCCAGGCAGCGCCCTTGCCAATGGTGGTGGCAGTGGACTTGAGGACAGTCGATGCCGTAGAAGAGACGGCGCCTGTCGTCGCATCGTAGGCCTTGCGCGCGCGCTGCACAGACTCGCTCTCGGTGAACTGGTGGGCACCCTCGGCCAGAGCCTTGGTGGAGTCGTTCCACTCCTTGGACTGCTTGAACTCGGACTGCATGGTGTCCAGGAACACCTGCCATGGGGTCTTGTCACCATGGGGCGGCGGAGGTGGCGGAGCCTCCTTGCCCTCACCATCCTTACCCTCGCCGTCCTTGGCCTCACCCTCCTTCTCCTTGCCCTCACCGTCCTTGGCCTCCTTGTCGCCCTCCTTCTCGGGCTCCTTCTGCTGCTCCTCGGCGGCGGCGCCCTCCTCGGCGCTTGCCTGGCCCTCGGCCTTCTTGGACGGTTCTTCTGCGGGCGGCGGTGGTGGTGTGGATTGCTGTTGTTGTTGCGACCGGAGGACGGTTGCGTGGAAGGCACGCGACTGGATCGACGAGGAGAGGCGGATGGTGGTCGGGAGGAAGGGCGAGGTTAGTGCGGAGGAGGAGGAAGAGACGGAAGCGGTGCGCGAGGCGGCATCTTCGCTGCGCAGGAGGGACGGCGACGTCAATAACCGGCGGTAGGCCGGTGTGCGAGCGGTTGTGAGGAGAGAGGAGGAGGCCCGCGAGAGGGCATTCGGGTTTGCCCGCCGTGCGACGTTCATCTTGGGCTATGTGGGCTGTTTGTGGAAAAGGAAGGTGGGAGTAAACAAGACGAGGAAGGAACAGAGGGACAAGAGGTAAGAAAGGGAAAGAGTAAAACTAAGAGAGAGAGAGAGAGCCTCGTGCCTTCCCAGTCGGTTGAGGAAAGAGCACACAAAGACTGATCGTTGCAAGGCAAAGCGAGGAAAGTGCGATGCGTATGTGTGGGGTGAAAGTAATTGGGTGGTGGGCGGGAGTGGGAAAAGAAGCGAGGCAAAAACGGCTTTTACTGAATTTTCTCGGGTTAATTTTTTTCGCCCTTCGCTTTCGCAGTGTCTCGTTTTCCTAGCGGGCCCGGGCCTGGAGCAAGAGAGAACGAGATCGAAGTATGACGATTTGCTTGGGCGGCAGGGATTGGCTACAGCGGTTTTTGGGGGCACTTTCGTGTGTGGCTCTCTTGCCTTTTGGGGCATTTGTGTTTTGGGGGAGAGAAAGGGACCGGTGGTCGGCCAGTGGTGGTCGGACAGCCGGGGCTAAAGTTTTTTTCTTTTTTTTTTTGAGGGCAGGTGCCAGTGTCTTTGAGTGTCTTTGAGTGCCTTTTCGGGGGAGGAAGGAGCCTAGACCAGACGTGGCAGACGGGGAAAGCGCTGGACGCTGATTGGCTGAATTGGCGGGCGAGCTTTTTCAATGTGCTTCCAATCTGACCATTGAAAATAGTACGGCCAAAGGGTCAAAAGTCGAACACGCGAGGAGAGACAAGCGACGACACTCGCTCCATCCCACAGACGACAACCACCCGGAGCCACATCGATACCAACCTTCCGCCATGGAGAAGGTGTCGGCCAGCTCTATGCGGCTGGCGCGCACGCTGGTGCAGTCAATTGCCTCGCCAGCGCTGCGACCAGCATCAAGAATTTCGACTTCTTCCTTTTCGTCCTTTTCCTCAATCACCACCTCCTCCTCTTCCATCCCCACAGCCCTGCGGCGGCCATGCGAGACAGCCCAGTCGATACGGCTGTTCTCGAGCACATCAGCGTTCCGTAACGCCGATCAGCCACCAGCCAGCGGTAGCAGCAGCAGCGCCGCCGCTCCTCCTCCCCCGCCGCCTCGGCCAAGCAGCGCCAGCCTCATGGAGGGTCTGGCCGACCTGCTGCCGTCGACCCAGTCCTCAAGCTCGTCTCTTTCGTCGTCATCGGCTGCTGAGTCTTCAGCGCTCCAAGGCTCGAGCTCATCGGCCTTTGACAGCCTGAACCGCATGAAGGACGAAGTGGAGGACTACAACGGCGAGTTCCACATTGCCATCTACTCGCACAAGCACAACACACACGTGACGCTATCCAAGCCCAATGGCCAGGTTATCTTTTCGGTGTCGACGGGCAACATTGGCTTCAAGAAGTCGATGCGTGGCTCGTACGACGCGGCGTACCAGTTGGGTGCCTTTGCGTGCGACAAGGCATACCGGGGTGGCTGGCACAAGAAGATCCACCGGCTGCGGGTGTCGCTGCGCGGGTTCGGCCCTGGCCGTGAGGCTCTGACCAAGATTCTCCTGGGCACGGAGGGCCGGCTGCTGCGCAACAAGATTACGCAGGTGGCCGACACGACGAAGCTCAAGTTTGGTGGTTGCCGTTCGCCCAAGAAGCGTCGTCTGGGTTAGACGGACGGGGTACGAAAAAGAATATGACGATCACAGCATTTGGGATACGCGCTTGTACTATAGTATGGAGATATACACAGAATTAAAAATGAAAATCAGATCTACTTTATTTAGGCATCTCATAGCCATCTTTTTGAAAGAGCGTTTTCATATGTTTTATATTGCTTTGTGGCATATGCGCGTAGCGGGGCATTGGCTTTTTTCAGTCCCCAAACAGCCGCTATTCTTCAGCGCTCCGCGCCGCCCAGGACCGCTAAAGACTGTTGTCTTTTAGTGCCCGTGACATCACGCCAATCTTTCCACTTTCAACGTCAAACGTCAAAAAGTCAAATGGGCACAGCTACGCAGTGACCATGGCCACGCCAGACACAATACAACCGCCCACCGCGGTCCCTGCGGCCCCAGCGGGTGTCTCACTCCCAGAAACCTCAACACCACCCTCTTCCTCCATCTTCAACCTCGATACGCTGTTCGACAACCCTGTCTTTGCAGGCGGCATTGGCCTCGCCGGCCTCGGAGCAGCTGCAGCCGCCGGTCGACGAGGACTTATTGCAGGCGCCCAACTACTGCGGCGACGTTTGCTGGTGAACGTCGAGATTAGCCGACGCGACCCCTCGTACCCTTGGGTGCTGGCATGGCTGTCAGAGCCCCGCGCACCGGGCGGGTTTCTAGCCCAGCGCATCACGCGCATCCACAACCTGTCGGTAGCCACGTCGACAAAAAGCATGAACCCGGGTGGACCTACACCGGCCACGGGCCACGGCGGTGAGACGCATGATGGCCCTGTTCAAGCGTCCTTCTTCCTGCAGCCCGGCTATGGTCGGCATATCATCCAACACCGACCGGGTGTCTTTATTGCAGTCAGCCGCGAGAAGCAGAGTACGGCCAACATGGCGACGGGCGAGCCGCACGAGACTGTGACTCTCACAACCTTGTATGCGCACCGCCACGTCTTTGAAGAGGTTTTTTCGCAGGCACATGCTCTGGCGGCACAGGCAGCCGAGGGCAAGACGCCTGTCTACAGTGTGCAGGGCATGGGCTGGGGCACATTGGGCGAGCCGCGCACGAAGCGGCCGCTGGCATCGGTTGTGCTTGACCGCGACGTCAAGGAGCACATTGTGGCCGATGTGCGCGACTTTATGCAGCGGCAGCACTGGTATGTCGACCGGGGTATCCCCTACCGTCGTGGCTACCTGCTGTATGGCCCACCAGGCAGTGGCAAGACATCCTTTATCCAGGCTCTGGCGGGCGAGCTTGACTTTGGTCTGGCTGTTGTCAACTTGAGCGAAATTGGCATGACGGACGACAAGCTGGCGATGCTGTTGATGAAGCTGCCAAAGCGCAGCATCCTGTTGCTGGAGGACGCCGACGCTGCATTTGTCAACCGGCGGGCTGTGCGTGATTCAGACGGCTACAGTGGGCCCACGGTGACATTCTCAGGTCTACTTAATGCTCTGGACGGTGTCGCTGCTGGTGAGGAGCGCATTGCCTTTTTGACGACGAACCACATTGACCGACTTGACCCGGCGCTCATTCGGCCTGGTCGTGTTGATATGATGGTGCGCATCGGCGAGGCGACAGAGTACCAGGCGGCACAAATGTGGGATCGCTTCTACGGCGACATTGACAAGGATGGCGCTGGGCGCGAGCGGTTCCTGCAACGGCTGCGTGACCTGCGGTTGGTGGAAGATGAGAGCGGCGATGCAGCCGTTGCACAAAAAACGGATGACAGTGTGCCAAGAAGGCACACAAGCACGGCGGCCATCCAGGGCCTCTTCTTGTTCAACAAGAATGACATGGAGGGTGCCATCAACATGGCCGAGGGCCTCATTCCACGGCAGTTTGAGCCGGAGCCTTCCGATCCCCAGGGTGCCATCAAGACCCCGGCATAGCGGTGCTAGCAGTGACCTTGCTGTCTTACTGAACCTTACTGTACTATATTTTCTTTCCTCTATTTCACATGTACAAAAAGGAAACATTCTGGCGGATAGACAAAGATAGGATACCCATTTTCCCACTTGCTTTCCATTATTCTTACCGGTCTAGACCAAGGTAAAACGTGTACAAGCAAAGTGCGTGCACACCTCCATCCCGGGAATCTCGGTTTGACACGCCTAAAATAAGCTTAAAGGATGCTGAGTGCAATATGATTGTTTTATTGAGTTGTTGAAAATCGAAATTGCCGGATATGTCCCAAGAAACAATACACGACCATGCTGCACGCGAATATAGGCAAATGGGAAATGGGAAATCGGTAATGGGGTTATGAGCACCTCAATCAAATCAACAACGAGGTGTTATAAATCAGAGGGGTAGACGTTGCTTGTCCCGTGGACGTGAAAATTGTGGGTTTGTTTTGTTGACTTTGAATGTCATCACGAAAAGTCAGCAGTTCAATTGTATATCACGAAATCAAACACCGCCGCCTCCCACAATGCTGGGCTCCATGATCTTGGTGGCGCTTTTGCCCACACTTAACGCCACATACCGAGACAAGGTAGATCCATTTATGTACCCTCACTTTATGTTCTGACAACCACTGACAGAGCAGCTCCTCGAAACGATGATGAATGTCTCTCACAATGCCTTTGCCAACGAGCCCGGCGTTCACCAGTTTGCACTGCTCACACCCCGCTACAATGAGTCCGACAACACATCGCTCTACTCGATCGAGCGCTACACAGATAACGCAGCTTTCCAGAGTCACTTAAATACAAGCATTGTCACAGACATGTTTACCTGGATCAACGCCAGCAATATCTATCAGGCACCGCCTACAGTGTACCAGCTCGGCCCTCTGTCTTCAACGACAGAAAATGCATCGTCCACCTCACCCTCTCCGTACGAGTTTGTCCACCCAGAAGTAGCAAAGGCCGAGGATCCGTTTGTGGTCGTGCGGCAGGTCGACTATGCAGGTGGCGCAAAAGCAGCAAATGCGTCGCTGCCCTACTGGAAAGAGGTCGTGGCGAGAGCACGGGGCGATTCGGAGCAAAGTGGTGATGATGAAAAGGATAAGCCGGGAAGCGCGTCAACAGGCACACTCGCGTATGGTGTCTTTGGCAGTTCCGACCAGGCTGGACGCATCTTCGTCTTGGCCGTCTACGTCGACGAGACTGCTTTCCGTCAGAATACGGCAGCCGAGGGCATCGAAGAAGGAATTGAGGTATCACAGCCACGGTTCCTAAAGTTGAGAGGCGGGTTTCTTTACAAGCCTCCTGCTTGATTATTTGCAGCGAAATAGTATAGTAGTTTGAATCAAAGAAACAATAGAATACTGTTACACCGAACATATACTGCTACTTACAAGCCTTCGGCACACAGTCTTGGACCCCCTTTTTTCTCACCCGACCCTATCGTCGTTATTTCACCGGTGTCGTGCTTCACTCCATTCTTGTCTAGCTAATTTATATTTGTATTATATCGTAATGCTGTTCTCTCTCACATAATCGGTTCTCGTCTCGTCCGGTATTGTCTATTGTTCTCATCTTACACCCTGTCGTTGACCCTTCGACCTCCCTGTTTCTCAGATTCTGATTGCAGCCTTCTCTGAAGTGGTCTTCACTCCACTCTTTCGAGACTGCAAACCATATGTCGTCCCATAGTCCCTGTAAACAGAACTCCTCCTCGGTAAGCCCCCCACCAGATTGCCTGGTTTGTTCGGCGCTCCCTCCAGTACTTCTCTTGAAAATTGTTTAACGTGTGCGGTCCGTATCCCATAGTGCCAAAAACGAACGACCGGATCCCATTGGAGGCAGCAATACGCAGCACCAGCCTCATGGTAACTTTTGCTTCTTACATCTCGTTTGGTTTCGTCTCAGCATCGTGTACAGGACGCATGAAAGGCGGTGCTACTGTGATGACGCTAAATGTAGGCATGTTTAATAAGGGATTAGGGGGATCAAAAATATGAAGACTAATCGACAAGCGGCTCTGAGACAGAAAGAATTATTGAGTTATAGTTTTTGTCCAGAAACTCGTAGGAGCTGATGTCTTAATAGATGTTGCAGATGCGCAAGCGAAGTGAAGGTTAAGGTTGGTGTGGTGGAAGGTTATTGTACGAGGTCGGAGAGAATCTCGACAAGAGATGTAGCAAGATACAACTGTACCCTAGACAGCTGTGTACTGAAGTAGAATCATTAAGAAGGTACGACTGGACAAAATTCAAACCATTCACGTGTTTTGAAGATGTTCTTTCCTGCCAGGGGCGTTCCCAAAGAGGAAGGGGTGGTCTCTTATATGTACTTAAGCAGTATCGCACTAAGCAAAGTAAACAATCTTTATGAGTACCCACTTTTTCTGCACGGCTTATCGATAAAGATTTTTTCTGAGGAGACCGCCTAAAAAAGTAACTGCTGAAAGTCGGCAGAAAAAAAAACGACAAAAGAACGACTCCAGCCTCTTTCTGCCACCAAACCAAGAGGGTATTCCACGACAGCACAACGTCTCTGTCGACAGTTTCTCTCAATTTTCGACATATACCACCACCACCACCACCACGGCGACGATGCTCAGACAAATCACCCCGCGCAATGCGCGCTCCAAGCGTGCCCTCGAGAAGCGGGCGCCCAAGGCCGAGGAGAACCCCAAGACCTGTCTGTTCCTCCGCGGCACAACCGCCTCCCAGATCGTCCAGGACTGCCTGACGGACCTGCACTCGATGCGTGCGCCCCTCGCCAAGAAATTCACCAAGAAGAACGACGTCCACCCCTTTGAGGACCCGGCCAGCCTCGAGTTCTTCTCGCGCAAGAACGACGCCAGTCTGCTGTTGTTTGGCAGCAGCAGCAAGAAGCGCCGCCACTGCCTGACGCTGTGCCGCACTTTCGACTACAACATGCTCGACATGCTCGAACTTTATGTGGACGAGACGTCATTTACGCGGATTGGCCAGTTCAAGGGTGAGGACGGCAAGAAGCGGACGTTCCCCGTGGGCGCGCGGCCGATGCTGCTGTTTGCGGGCACCCCTTTTTACGAGGGCGGCGACGGCATCGAGGGCCACCGCGACGGCCGGGGCGGTGTCGCCCCCCACCTGGGCACGGCCACGTCCGACGTGGGCCGCAAGTACGCGCTGGCCAAGAGCCTGCTGACCGACTTCTTCCGCGGCGACAGCTCGCCCGACAAGATTGACGTCGAGGGCCTGTCGCACATTATCGTGTGCACGGCCGCCGACGGTTCTGAGGGTGCAGAGGCTGAGGGTAGCGATGGCACTGCTCTGCCCCTCCTCCACCTCCGTGTCTATGCTATGCGGACCAAGCGCAGCGGCCAGCGGCTGCCGCGCGTCGAGGTCGAGGAGATTGGCCCCCGTCTGGACATGCGCCTGGGCCGCTTCAAGGAGCCCGACACCGAGATGCAGAAGCAGGCGATGCGCAAAGCCAAGACGACCGAGGCCCGCACCAAGAAGAACATTGAGACGGACGGCATGGGCGACAAGGTCGGCCGCGTGCACCCGGGCAAGCAGGACATGAGCGAGCTGCAGACGCGCAAGATGAAGGGTCTGAAGCGTGGCCGGGGCGAGGACGACGGTGCGGCGGCAGGTGGCAATGACGATGACGATGGTGCCGACCGGGCCGTGATTGAGGATGCTGGCGAGTTCACTGGCGTCACGGGTGTTGTCGAGGTCAAGAACGACTTTTCCAAGAAGAAGGCGAGACGGTCATAGACGAGAGGATGTTGTAAACGAAAGGGGAGGCAGGGTGCAGGGTGCGCATGGGCATTGTCTGTAAAAAAGCATTTGTTCTTTTTAGATTATTTTGTTTAGGAGCACGGCGTCATTCGGTTTTGTCTTTAGGACGCATACTGATTTGTTTCATTGAATATATTTTCATTATTGCACTCATAGTTTGTCACGTCAAGTTCTTATAGTAAGAGATTCAAGAGTACTGTTTTTTTTGTCTATTTGTTAAGAGTCTTTTCTTTCATACATACAAGTCTCGGTCAATGATATCAAACAAAAAAAAGGCAAAAAAACAAAAGTGATCCTCTTCGAACAACATCTGTCTGCCCGAATGTAAAAACGCCAAAACTCAGGTCCCATCCTCCAATATGTCGCTCCAATATGCACACAAAATCGCCACCCATCGTCCCTCTTGTCATTTCTGGTCAAAGAAGCTGTTTCCAAGAAAACATCCAATAATCAGACAATGCCAAGAAAGATCAATGATAAAACTCCTGTCAAAAGCAGAAGGAAACCCGCAGAATGATAATATGAAAGAAAAAGGCCATGGACTCCGCACCCCCTTTTAAAAATGCGCCAAAACAACTTTGTATCCTCCCTCCCTCCCTTTGTATATGCAATGCCAACCGAAGTGGCCACCAATCGCCTTTCTATATGCTGGCAAAGTTAAACTCGTCGAACTCGGGTGCTGTGCCGCCGCTGTTGATCGTCTCTGTGATCATGTCGATGTGGTTCACGAAGCTTTCGGGTCCGGCAACCGTGGCGCTGGCCAAGTCGTCAGCCAGGTTGGCACCGTCCGTCTCGTGCCAGCTGGCACCCCATACCTCTGCGGGGACGTAGTCTGACGGGTGGTTGTCGTCGTGGTACAGGGCGACACGGACAGCCCACTGCATGTGCGGCCACCAGCGGCGCTCAACGTCGACGGGCACAGCATCCGAGTTGAACATGGACACGACACCTAGCACTTCGCGACGGGCCATGCCGTGCAGCCACCAGACGCTGTCGAGCGTCTTGAGCATGGCAAAGAAGCAGGCCAGGATGGTAAGAGCGCGTGGTGTTCGGCTGCTGAGAAGCTCGACGAAGCGGCGGGAAACGGTGGCCGGGAAAGCGAGACAGGCGCCGCTGTGGCGGATGCTGTGGGCCCAGTTGAGGACGGCTACGGCGTGCTGGTAGGCGTGGCGGCTGCGAGCGCTCTCGTCTGGGTCTTCGGCTACGTGGAAACTGTCACGCAATATATCGGCCACCTGGTGGCTAGTGGGAATGGCAGATGCGGCCTGCCGTTGGCACTCGAGTTCGGCGGCGCGTTGACTGTCGCCCATACAGACGCAACTTGGGCTGTGTTGACGAGCGCCCTGTGCGTGGGCGGCGGTATCGTCCGAAGTTCCTGTGATGCTGCACTCTTTGGCGGTGGCTGTCGCGGCCGACGTAGTGCTGGCACCTGTCGCACTGGCCACTGCAGCGAGCTCCTCGTCCACGCCATCTAGCAGGTGGCCAAAGAAGCCATCCTTGGCCGAGGCAATGTCGAGGTGCAGTGCGGGCTGCGCGTTGATAATCGGAAGAACGACGTTGCTGCGGCGCAACCAAGGCCATGAGGCGGCCGTGATGGCCTTGACACCCTGGAAAGCGTGGAACCAGGACATGGGCAGGCCGTAGTTGCCGCTGCTGACGCCAATGGACATGTGCGAGTGTGAATATGGGTCGCGTGCAGGAGGTGGACCACCAGGCTGAGCGGACATCGGCTGCTCGTCTTTACTGAAAATGCGCGTGGCGGTGGATTGGAACGCAATGAGGGTCGAGTTGAGGAAGAGGGCTTCGGCATTGGTAGCCGTGATGCCCTGCTGCAGGAGACGGTTGTACTCGCTGAGCGACGAGCCCATATAGGCATGTGATGCGCGGATCAGCTCACGGTCCTGCGGAAACTCGCTGCGTAGGTGAAGGGCGGCCACAGCCAGAACGGCGTCGGTAAGATGGTTCGAAGCGGTATTGACCGAGCCACTGGCCGCTGCAAAGGCCACGCGAGGCACATTGTCGCGCCAGATGTGCTCCGCTGTGGGATTCTGGCAAGATAGGGTTTTGCTCGTCTCTGTGGTGTAGTGATGCAGCAGGCGCATCTCGAGCAGGCGAGCGGCGGCTGGCGACGATGATGGCGCTGAGAGAGCTACGGAGGTTTGCGACGCAATGGCCGAGGGGACGGACGGCGGAGGTCCTAGCTGTGCGATGGCGGCGGCCTTGATCGTCGCTATTGTTGGAGTAGCCGGAACGGCGAACGAGCCGGCCGGCGTGGCTGCGGCCGGCGTAGCGCCTGGTGTTGAGGCATAGGTTGTTCGTGGTGTATGGGCAATGTCGGATGCGGCATCGGGGAATTCAAAGTCGCACGGGACGCCGTGCTTCTCGCAGTTGTAGCAGCGCGGGCGGATCTCGTCACACTGTGAGTGTTAGACGGTGATGTACGATATAAGAGAAAGAGAAAAAAGACGTGCCAGTAGCCATGCTTACCTTGATTTTGCGCGACTTGCACCGGCGGCAGCCCGCTCTGGACTTTTTATGTGAGCGCCGAGGAGGCATCGCGACTGTGGTGTGCGGCTGCGGGAACCGTGGAGGTGAGAGGGGCGTGAGACGCTAGAGTGGCAACGACGATGCTTCGAGAGCAAGAGAAAGAAATAAAGAAGCGGTCGAGATGGTCAATGTAAACAACGAGAACGCGGTGACACGGGTCAATGGGCGGCGGAAGGGTCGGAGTAGACGGAAAGTGCATAGGGAAGTGATGTCATCCAAGCCATTGGTTAAGGCGGCTGCCTGGTCATGATAGGGAGGCCGTCGCAGGGCGTAATCTCGGGGCGTGCCCTTGGCGTTGCATGGAAAGAGGAAAAGAGGAAAAGAAGTATGGGCAAAAAGAGTGCAAAAGTCGGGCACGTGGAGATGGGACGGAGCGGGCACCGAACGGACGGCGGAGAATTGGCAGGGCTCGGACGGTTCAGCAGATGCGTTCAACGGCTGCGAGGTTTGTGGACGGGACGGTATGATCATGCAGAGCAGCAAGAATGCGAGAATGCGAAATGCGCGGATGTCGGTCAGAGGAGAATCGACGAAATCGAACGCGGCAGCTGTTTTGCTGGGCCCAGACACGTGCTGCGTGGGGACCCAAAAGACACCCAATACAACACCAGGCTGACGGACAACGGAGTGAATCCGAGGGCCCGAGCACCACTGGAGAAGGGTGATTGTCGGGGGGGGCGGTGGATTAGACTAGTGTCGCGAAAAAAGGAGGCTCAAAGGTGAAGAAGGCAAAATCAAGTGCAAAAACGCAAAATAGGGAGCCTTTCGTGAGGAACGCTGCTGAATTGGCTTGGATTGGCGCGCTTTCCTCTTTGGCTCATTGGCGGGTGGTTCGGAGAGTTGCGATTGGCTTGAAAGGGGCGTTCATTGGCCGCTATGGCTGCAGGGCACAGGAGAAAGGGAAGGAACAAGGCCGGACCGTAGACTTTCCGTGCAGACGTGCATAATGGCCTGAGAGTTAACAAAGAAGGCGCAGCCGAGGCAATCGTCGCTGCAGTCAAGCGTTGTAGTGGACGGCCTTCATGTCTCATTCGGGGAACAAGGGAAGTGCGTTGGGCAAGTTCGAATGACCGCCCCGAGCAAGTACGAACAATGAGGCAGCTACGGTTAATGAAGAGTGGAAGGAGCGGTGCAATCCAGGAAGAAGCGTCGTCGACAGTTTAGGAAGCTACGATACAGGAAGCTATGTTTGACACAGCAATCACCTCAATATTGGGGAAAAAAAGAAGTACTCTTTGCATACTCTGTATTTTTCGCTACGTATGAGGGGAACTGTCTCAAGGCCAGGGGTGTCACAACGATAGATACGGGGGAAGAGGGGCACCAGGGGCAGGACTGGGGAGACCTGGTTCGAGAGAAGTGAAAGCCCTGATCTTACGAATCGGAGATGCGAGTCTTGGTGCGCAAAGGATTTTCAGTCTGGCGAACCAGCGATCAATCCAGGCACTCATTATTTTCTGCAACTTTAAAGCATAAACACACCAGGAACTCGCTGTTGGACCTCAGAATACAATATGTCATAATAAGGTTGTATTGTGCAGTTGGCGGTTTGGTGTCGGCGTCATCATCTGGCAAATCTAAGACGCGAAAGTGCGCCAGATAAACTTTAACAATTCTGCACTTGATAGGCTGAAGTACAATAGCTGTATCTTTGTCTGGCACTCTGGGGGCTGATCTACCGGGTCAGCGGCTGCGGGCGCGAGTGTAGGCGAACGGAGAAATACCATCGAGCTTTCTACGTTATGATTGTTTTTTCAGGGTCTGGGGTACGATGCGCGGGCAGCCTAATGCAGGGAAGTGGAAAACAAGCAGAGTGAGAAGTGAGTTATTGAGAAGAGAGGACTTGGCTGTCAGATACGGTAAGAAACAGAGAAGGACCCTCTGCACAGAAAGCACAGAAGCCGTTGCCGTTCGTCTTCTAATGAAAACAGCCATGACGACATGCGGCAGGGGCCGTAGAACTCATGGCGCCCACGGCTTTCTTGACAGCGACTGCCGGGTGGGACCGTGCTTCGTGACACAGAAAGGCGTGGTTTGTGGACAAGCAAGGTTGTCGCCGTTCTAAAGACCGTAAAGGGCGTGCATGTGTGTGGTACAGACGGTTGGATGAGCAGGCTGGATGACCAATGGTGATTATTTAAGCATTCCGCGTGGTTCGAGTTGACTTGGAATTAACATGCGAAAAATGGCAGGCGCGGCTGGCAGCGGCGGGATATTACAGTATGTCACAGAAATGTCACAGAAACAGAAAGAGCGGTGGACACCGCCGTGCGGAATGCATGTAACATCCTCTTTCGTGGAAGCAGGACGGGCAATGGATTTTCTTTTCTTTTTCTTTCCCATGAATTTTTACGTTTGTCACTTTTTCGTGTTTTTTCGTGTGTACCTGCTCCAAATTCAGGGCCCGTTTTGCCTGGCTCAGGGCGGCTTTAGCTGTCAACGGTGTAAGTGCTCGTGTTGCGGCAATTCGCGGGTTTTTGCCTTGGAGCTTAGAAATGGTGAAATTGCCCTGGTGAGTAATAGAAAACGGCAAAGAAAACCGAAAAAAGAAGGCAATCGTCATCATCAGCGAACCCCGAAGAAAGAACGACCGAGTCACAATGTGATATTTAAAAGAAACAGCCACCACGATGCAAGCCGGAGCAACCAGATAATCATACAAAGAGGGAAAGAGTCACCGACCTCCTGACCGCAAACAACGCTGATAAGAGAAAGAGCGATCCAAAGCGCTGGGTCACGCTGAAGCTGGAACAATACTCCAACAATCACATCACAATCTGTACGGCCCATCTGTACACATCTGTACCTGCCCGCCAAAGACGAGAGAAAGAAGACTTAGCCGGATACGGCAAGTGAAGGGATCGAAAGAAAAATTTACAGAAGGAAAAAACGGGACGGCGACTACCTAAAGCGCCAACCACCAGACCCCTCCCAAGCCAAGCAAAAGCCTAAAGAGCTTTTAAAGACGGAAGGAACCCCACACCTCGACGACATTGCGCCATTGCGCCATCGCATTACACTCTTGCGACTCGAGCATCTCGCCTTACGATTACATCGACGACAACCCAGCAGACGCCGCTGAGCTCCCCTAAAAGCCTTGTCGCCTCTTATTCCTTCCTATTCCTTCGAACGAAAAAATTCTACTCAAAATACATAAACAAATACCCCCACGCTCTTCCCCCTCCTCTAATTCTGCCATCCGGTCGAATTGAACGAAAAGAATCACATCTTCCCACCCACATCGTCAGATCCAGATCAAGACCGCCAAGATAAACGAATCAGAACCCCAAGACTAGACCGACAGTGCATTTAGATCTCATCGGTTGCGTGCTCCGGGCCCAAACAGCTGTTTACGCCACCCATCCTCATCCCAAATAATACAACACAACCCACAACCCATCCTATCAACATGACCGACGCAAAGCTGGCTCCCGAGCAGCCCGCCCCCTTGGCAGGGCTGAAGAACGGCGTGGCTGCTGCCACCAATGCATCTGCAGCAACCTTCACAACCCAAAAGAAGGCCCAGGCACCCCCACGGGGCTTTGGTACCCTGGCCGTCCACGCTGGTAGCCCCCACGATCCGACCACGGGCGCCGTCATTGAGGCCATCAGCCTGTCCACCACTTTCGCACAGTCTGCCGTGGGCGTGCCCGTCGGCGAGTACGAGTACAGCCGCAGCAGCAACCCCAACCGCACCAATTTTGAGCACGCCGTGGCCGCCCTCGAAAAGGCCCGCCATGCGCTCGCTTTCGGCTCCGGCAGTGCTGCCACGGCCACCATCCTGCAGGCTCTGGCCTCGTCCACGTCGGTCGGCCCGCCGCTGGATAATGCCGCCGGTGACCGTGCCTCGACGGCGACTGCTGCCGATGACGAGGCTTTTGGCTCGTCCCACGTCATCTCCGTCTCGGACGTCTACGGCGGCACCCACCGCTACTTCACCCAGGTTGCCAAGGCCCACGGTGTGCGCGTGACCTTTACGCCCGCTATTGAGGTCGATATCGCTGACCACATTACGCCCGCCACCCGTCTCGTGTGGATCGAGACCCCTTCCAACCCCACGCTGCGCCTCGTCGATATCGCCGCCGTCGCCCGCACTGCCCACGCCCACGGCGTGCTGGTTGTGGTCGACAACACCTTTATGAGCCCCTACCTCCAGAACCCTCTCGAGCTCGGCGCCGACATTGTCGTCCACAGTGTCACCAAGTACATCAATGGCCACAGCGACGTGGTCATGGGCGTCGCCGCCTGCAACCGCGACGACCTGCATGCCCGCCTGGCTTTCCTGCAGAACGCCGGTGGCGCCGTCCCCTCGGCCTTTGACAGCTGGCTGGCCCACCGTGGTTTGAAGACGCTACACCTGCGCGCCCGCGCCGCCTCGACCAACGCTTTCGCCGTCGCCTCGGAGCTCGAGCGCCGCACCGACCTAGTGCGCGCCGTCAACTACCCGGGGCTCGACTCGCACCCGCAGCGCGACGTCGCGCGCCGCCAGCACCGCGACGGTCTGGGCGGTGGAATGCTGTCGTTCCGCGTCAAGGCGGGCCGTGCCGCGGCCGAGCGGTTCTGCCAGTACACGCGCCTATTTACGCTGGCCGAGTCGCTGGGCGGTATCGAGTCGTTGGTCGAGGTGCCGAGCAGCATGACGCACGCGGGCATCCCGCGCGAGCAGCGCGAGGCTGTGGGTGTGTTTGACGACCTGGTGCGTGTGAGCTGTGGCATTGAGGAGTCGCAGGATCTGCTGGAGGATGCGATCCAGGCGCTGGAGCGGGCGACGGCCGAGGTGGAGGCCGAGGCTGCTGCCGCTGCCAACGGCAACGGTGCTGCACACTAAGTGTCTATTTTATTGGGAGAGAGAAATAATTGAGTGTGGGAAAAGTTTCCTTGTTTTTGATTTTATCTGCATCTTTATACTTTTTGCATTGCATACTATGTTTGCTATTGAACATTGAATTTACAGCGATAGAATTTCAATTTTTGCTATTGAACTGGGCGCTCTACTTTTTCCTATAGGCGACGATATCACAGCATCCTAGAAACAAATAAAAAATATGGGTAATAGACGTTACTGGACATTCACGTTCACATGATCACAGACCTCATAGTGCACAGTTGTTTAAAATGAAATTGACTTTTCCATTCTGCTTGGAGGAGCGCTCCTCCTTTGGTATCGTCCCCTCTTTCTCTCCCCCGCCGTTTCTAATTTAGACGCCATCCACCCTCGTTCCTATGAGGGGTCAAGTTCGTTAAAAAAAATGAAAATGAGAATAAGAATAGAAAATGCCCCAGATGAACGAAGAGGATAATCCAATCAGATGATAAAAAGAAAGAAACGAAAAGAAACAAAATAAGTTGCAAAACAAGTGAGAAGAAGTAGAACGCCGCCGAAAAAAAACCTCGCTTTCTCATGCCATAAATGTTTGGTTGTAAGCAGACTCGATGCGATTTGCACGACGCTTCAGGGGTAAAAGACAATGAAGTAGTGAATGAATGAAAACAAGAAAAAACAGAAAGCAGAAAAAAACACAATACGCCGTAGATGATAGGCCGTGAGTAGAACAATATGAATAAAGAGAAAAAGATGTATTAACCCAGACGGCGCATGCCCTCCACACCAAGCGTGGGGACTTCAACGTCCTTGAGGCCGTAGATGCCCTCGTCGCGGCGGCGGTCGATAAACGAGTTGCACTCGTTGACCACCAGGCTCCATTCGGCGAGGGCGCGGCCCGCGTACTTGGCACGCAGCAGTGCGTCGTGGCCCTTGGGCTCGACGGGTTGGATGACAACGCGCTCGCGCTCCCGTTCGCGATCGAAATCGTCCTCGGGTGCGGTCCACTCGTTACCACTGTTGGGGACAATAGGCGAGCTGTTGCGGCGGTAGCCAAGGCTGGGACGACCACTGCTCGAAATGGAGCCGGACCGGCTGCTGCTGGCCGTGCTGCTGTCGTCGTCGAGCGGGACCGATTCGGTGGGGTTGGCATTGCGAGCTCCATTAATTAGGCCACCGGTAGAAAACCCCGATACACGACGTGTGATGGGCGGCAGACCGGCAGCGGGTGGGGGAGGGCTCTCGGAACGTTTGCCCGAAGCGGCAATGCGGGCACTGACACGAGCCTGGGCAGGTGCTGGCAGGCGGGGGCGAGTGAGGACGCGCTCACGGTAGGCGGGAGGGAGGACAATGTCGCCCTGGCCGCCACCAAAGCCTTGCCAGGGAATGTTGTGAAGCATGAACTTGAAGACGAACTGGGCAGCATCAAAGACGGGCGTCGATCCAGTAGACGAGTCAGAGTCCGATGACGGCGAGCCAACGCGGCCGGCAGAAGATAAGGATGACTTGGGCGGGAGGGTCGGGCCGCTCTGCTTAGAGGCGGCAATAGCCACCGCAGTCTCATGGCGCATCTGCTCAAAGTCTTCCTCGGAGGGCGTCTTGGACGTGAGGTTTAGGACCTTGCCAAGCAGCGACCACTTCTTCTTTGCCGAGCCGCCATCGGCCTTCTTGTCGTCGGTTGCGGGCGAAAGGGTGGGGCTGCTAACACCCAGCTCGCTGCCGCCAAACGAAGGTGAGTTGGCGGTGCTGATACCGCTAACGGAGCCAGCAAGAGCGTCAAAAGTGGTAGCAGGGCGATTGCGACCACCAGCAGAGCCGGCACCATTAGAGCCAGCGCCGTTAGCAAGAAGGCCCATATTGGGGCCGGTGACCTCGGTGCGCACGATCATGAAGCGCTTGCCAGGTTGTGGCAGAGAAGGTGCGGTCGAGGGCGGCAGGGCGCCCTCAGAATCGGCCTTCTGCTTGAGCCACAGGTAGTGCGCCCAAACCTTCTTGAGGCGCTGGGAGACGAGCAAAAAGATCTTGGCGTCGAGCTCGTTGGAGCTGCCCGCGTCACGGCACATACGCCAGCAGAGTAGACGCATGTAGTAGGCACGGACCATAGGACACCAGTTGTTGAAGAACTTCTCAAAGACCTCCTCGGTCAGCAGCCAGCCAACACACAGCGCCTCCTTACGGGCCGGGTCGGCGGCGACAATGTCCCAGGTGGCAAAGACGAATGACAGAACACGGATCTCGGACATGGTGTTGTTGGAGTTGAGCATCATCTTACAAACATCAAGCCAGAAGGTCCAGTCGATGAAGTCGACAGGCTCATTGGGTGAGGAAACCGCGGCGTCTTCGGTCGAGTCAGCAGCAGCCTTGCCGCGATTGGCGTAGCTGTAGTAGTTGTCAAACGTCTGCAGGATCTCGTGCAAAAAGTCGCACAGGATGTAGCATGCATTATGGTCGTACTGCGACGTGCGCAGTGTCGCCGCCTTGAGGAGCACCATGGCGGAGCCGGCAAAGGTGGCACGCGCACCAGCCAGGGACTCATCTGCAGTCAGCAGGTCGCGCAGCAGGGCAATGATGCGGTTCTCGTCCATGTCGCGGAACAAGTTGTGGTTAGGTTGCATCATAAATGAGGGCACAAAGGCGTCGTCGGACGAGGCCACGAGGTACGGCTGGCGCTGCTGCATCTGTTGTTGCATCCACAGTGAGGGAGTACCATCGGTTAAGGGCGTACCGGCCATCATCATGGCCGCCTCGACAGCCGCCTGCCGGTGGATCGTGTTGTCAAAGATCTGCAGAAGCTGGGCGTGCAGAAGCACAAATCCAGGGGCGCGGGCTTTCTCCACAAGGGGCAGCTGCAGGCTGGCGGGCATGAACTCGTTGGCTAGAACATGGTAGTACTTGCAGAAGATGAACAACAAATCGGTATCAGCACCGCGCCAGCGAGACAACCAGCAGGGGGCGAACCACGACACACGACTGCAAGCAGACACGTACGCTGGCGGCAGCAGGCTCATACGAGGAGGACGCCGCAGCTTGGCTTGCATGGCGCTCACCGATGACCAACCCAGAGGACCGATGCATGGCGGGAAGAGGGCTACAAGGTCCTCGCTCTCGCCCTTGCTGCGACGGGGCAAACCAAAAGCGTCGGCAACACGGCGGACTAGCTCAATGTTCTTGTCCAAGCTCCAGAGACGGATGAGAATGTCGGCCACGCCAGGCACGAAGAAGAAGGCGTAGGCGCAGGCCTTGCCGCTGAAGTTGACAATTGAGAGCGGCGCCTGGCGCAGAGCCATCTTGTCGACAACGAGAATGAGCTGGGCCAGCAGGTTGTTGATGAATATGGTGCGCACATTGTGCTCGGCCGACTCTTCAACCAAGAACGACGAGTCGTCGAGGGGCCGGGAATCGGATGTGTTGGCACGGGCACGCACACGCTCGCCGGGCGACCGGTCGGCGAGGGGGCGGAAGACGGTTGTGAGCAGACGCCATTCAGGCCGCGACATGATGAGGGACATGCACTCGAGGACGACGGGACGATCGACACCTGAGACAGCATAGAAGTCGCCGTTAGTCGTCGTCGATGTTCCGAAGAAGGTGCCACCACCGAACAGACCACCCTGGCCCTGGCTGGCGTTATCCTGCATCTGGCCGGGGCCATCGAGCATCTCGAGCAGGCCCGTCCACCATCGGTTGAGAATGGAAGCACGGCGTTCGACATCTTCGGGCGAGAGCAGCGAGTTGGTCTTGTTGTTGGTAGTGCCATCGGTCGTGTAGCGGCGGAGGAAGGGAATGAGCGTGGCCCGGACCAGGATCATGCGCTGAGCCGTTGTCGTCTTGGACAGGAACTTGAAGAAGTTGGTCTCGAGGTCCTTGAAGGCCACCCAGAGCGGGTCGCGCGACGTCGGGTGTGTCATGGGGCTGTTGTGGTTGCTAGTGTCGGCGGTCGTCAGAGACTCGGCCTCGGAGGCAGGCAACAGCGTGCTTCCGTTGGCGCTGCCGTCACTGCTGCCGTCGTCGCTGTTGCTGCTGCTGTTGGTGCTGCTGCCGTTGGACTGGGCAGCACGGGATGCCTCGGCACGCTTGTCGGACAGCAGCTCTAGCGAAAGAGACAGCGATGCAGGAGCTGGAGCTGGAGCTGGAACAGGTGCGGTGCGGCTGGAAGTGCGTCCATTGACACTGGCCTCCTCAAAATCCGGCTTGTCGCTGTCGTCGCCGTTTTCGTCGTTGGCAAGGGGCGAATTATTGCTGTTGTTACTGCTGGCCACTCTGACAAACATGCTCTGGGGCCGTTGCTTCATTCGGCTCAGGTATGTGCTGGCGCGGCTGAAAGTTCTTGACGTGGATGCTGGGGCTGCTGGGGCTGCAGCGGCAATTGTGGTGGTAACGGTGGTGGTCGTATTAGCGGCGGGTGGTTCTGCAGCTGTGGCGCCATTGGCGGCGCCATTTGCAGACACCAGTGCTTTTGCAGGTGCTGCAGGTGCCTTTTCGGCCGATCCAATGGGACCCTTCCCACCATCACCATTGCTAGCGGCATTGCTACTGCCGCTTGAGCTCGTATTCAGGGACCCCTCTTCGGGCAGCTGCTCTGCGTCGGGGCTGCGATTGTCGTCATTGTTGGTAGCGTTGTTCGTACTGCCAACAACGTTGCCCGTACTTGGACCGCTATTGTTGCTGACAAGCACAACGGTGGACACTGGCCGCTTGCGCGTGAGTCGGCCTCCTGATCGACTGGATTCCTTGTTTTCCTTGTCGTCTCGTGTCAATTTTTTCGGTGACTGAGGCGAAGGCGAGGGCGATCGCGAGATCCAGGAGCGTCGCGCAAAGTCGACAAACGATGCGGACACCGTACGTTGCCGCTCGACCATTCTGTCGCCGTCCAACAGCAGCGTCGGCACTTCTGTCGATGTTGCAGAAGCGTTGTAAGTCGTGTAGGCTATGCTCTCATCTTTATCTATCGGCTTGGGAGAGAATGCTGCTTCTGCTGCTGCTGCTGCTTCGGCTGCAAGTCGAGCACGGCGAGCCTCTTTTTCGCGCTCCTTATTCAGAAGCTCGTCAAAGTTGGGCGTCGAGCGCGAGCTGGGAATCCAGGAAAGCGGGCGGTCCACGAGCGTCTTGCGTCGGCTAAGTTGTCCGCCGTCGGTTGCGGCAACCTTTTCCTGGTCAATGGCTTTCTGCCGAGCAGAGGGAGCAGCTGCGGTACGAGGGCGAGGTGTCGGGGGAATGTCAGGAAGCTCACGGATGCTGAGGTCGGCGCTTCCAGTTGACTTGGTTGACGAGGTTGAGTTTGAGGTCGATGCACCGAACTTTGAGTTGAGTTCTGCCTCGAATTCGCTGGCAAAAGAGCTGGTGCCGGTGGTGCTGGTGCTTTCGTTTGTTCCGCTATTGGTATTGCTGCTGGTACCAGTCGTAATAAATTCTTCCCACACTCGTCGAGGCGGCTCGGCTGGCGGCTTCGGTTTGGACAGTGTCCTTTGTCTGCGTAGAAACGAGAGTTCCAGCTCTGCGTCGAGGTCAATGTCAAAGTCGAACGAGGGGACGTCAAAGGCGGGAAGACTGGGGAGTTCCTTGGACAAATTGGTGGAAGAGGTCGAGAAAGAGGAAAAGGAGGAGAGAGAAGAGACGTTGGGGGTCGACGCCGAAGCTATTAAGGCAATGGGTGGTGTGCTTGAAGGTGTGCTTGAAAGCGAAAGTGCGGCTGGTGGAGTTGCTGTTGCCTTCGGTGTAAACAAAGTTGGCGCTGCTAAAGTAGTGCCCGCTGTGTGACGGTGGTCGACATGGCTCGTACTTGTATGAGTCGAGCGGGGAAGGGAAGAAGAGAGGGAAGAACGCAGTAGTAATAGATCCGGTGTCGAGTGAGACCGGTGGAACACGTCGGTGTTTGTTGATTCGACGGCCGGAGCCATCGCCAGCGTAGGGCCGCTCATCTCATGGCTGGCCGGAATGGAAGAAACAGGGCGTAGGCCTGTGCCTGTTGTGGCAACACAGGGGGGTGAAGGGGGGCTGTTCCAAGGCAAATGTGTCTGTGAAGACAGCACGGCGAATATGCGCAGTCCGGTGTTTTGGAGCCTTGCTCAATGGTATGTTGTCGTAATGGCACGGGGCAGTAGTGGTGTCAGATAGGGTGGGAAGCACGGAAGAAGGCCAACCGCAGGACGGACAGGAGCAGGGTGCGCACAGGACGGACGGGGCAGACTGGGAGGCACGACAGTGGATACAGCAGGCCAAGACCAAGAAAGACCAGCGCCAGGGGACTAAAGACGCAGGAAGACAGGCTGAGCCCCCAGGCTGCAGCAGGTGAGGCGGATTGGGAGAGAGGGATACAAAAGAGGATAAAAAATAAAGGAAATAAAAATAAAGAGCGGTGGGTAGAACGTGCAGAGCGAGTATGAGGGCAGGAATAAAATAATAAGAAAATAAAGGGCACGGAATAAGGATAAAAAGGGGAATGGAAAGCGAGTGGAATAGGCTCAAGAAAGCGCAAGAAAGCTCAAGAATGCTCCCCAAAACAGGAAACAGACCAGAAGCAACACGGGATGCAAGCAAGGTATTGCACGGTATTGGCAAGGCAAGTGACCAAAGAAGGAGCACAACAAGTCAAGCCGGTCAGAAAGAGGCTTCTATGATCGCAAGACGTGCGTCGTAGAAACCAGAACGATCCAGCCCGGGCTCCAGTCTCACTGCATGCCTCTCGATATTAACGATCCCGAGACGTCGTTTTGAGTCGTCCAAGGCGTACAAAGTACAAGGACAGACGAGATCGTGTATACGGTGTGTGGCGTACGGAATACTTGAATGCACCCTATACAAGCCGGTAGTATGATTCTGATATATGTCGTTGGAGCCGGCAACAGATCACAAAAAAATAAAGGCCAGAAATAGTAAATGGGCGGCAGGCGGCTGTCGTCAGAGGATTCTTGCTTTGTTTGCGAAGACGGCTTGGCGGGAGAAATCGAAGCACGAAGGAAGACGATGCGAGGCGCACGGCGTGCGAGCAAGGAATGCGAGTGTGCGGTGTACCTTGTTTGTTACGGCGTGGGTGGATGTAGCCGTATGCGAGAGAACGTGGGCGTGGGCGTGTGCCTTTTCGTCGGGGTTACAAGGACAAGGACAAGCTCGAATAGCTTTCACGTTGTTGCTGCGGTTGCTGTTGCTTGCTGGAATGGTGTCAATACGACATTCCCGCATTCCCTGGACCAAGAAGGTAGTCCGTAATACGACAGGGCACGGCGTGTTTCAAGAAGAAAGGTGGCAGAATGGGGTAAAGACAGGTGGACGGTGAGGCGTGAGGAGGTGAGGTTGCTCATGAATGAAGCAATGTCGAAAACAAGGAACAGGGAAAGGCGGTTAAAAGCAGACAAAAGGAAGGACCTGACCCAGGCAATATCAAGAGAAGAGAATAAGAGGTGGGAGACGTGGGCAAGGTAAGAGGTAAGAGGTTGACGAGAATGACGGGGGTGAAGGACAGAAAAGGCCAAACCGAGCAAAAAGAGCAAGAGAAGGCTGGAAGCGACTCACATGCAGCAACGGGCGACCGACCACCTTTATTGGAAGATGTCGATATTCGTTCTCCTTTCCAGAAGGCTTGCGTAAGGAGAGAGGGCGGGAAAGCAGAGCGCCGTAAGGAGCAGAGAGAGATCGACACTTGAGAAATGAACTGCAGTGTGGAGAAACAGATGGCAGAATGACAGGCGGGAAAAAAACGTAGGCTAAGAAAAGGCGGACAGAATGATCGAGAGGCAAGCAAGATAATCGAGAAAAGGAAAAGAAAAGGGCTAGAGAGTGAGACAAAAAGGCAGAGGAAAACAAGATGCAGGCGCAAAACGACTCCGGTAAAGGGGTGTGCAACAAGAACGAGTGACAGAGACGGACTGGCGGGAAGTGAGTGCGGTGAGGCGGAAAGGAGATGTGTTGAGCTTCTTGAGAAGAGAGAAGACAAGATTGAGAAGAGAGAGAGAAGGTGAAGTTGCATTCGCACGCGGAGCAGACTACGGAGTATTCGTACGAAAAGCGACAATACAACGGAGAGGGGGAAGGCACGGCCAGTACGGCTACGACGTACGCTACGACACGACACGAAAAAAGGAAACAAACGAACGTGGGAAATCAAAAAAGTGCCATGGAGCGAAAAAGAGGCAAGAGCTGAAGCGCGCCCCGTCAGTTCGTTCCCCTATTTTCCTTTCTCGACGCTCTATTTTGGTGCGGTGGGCGGGTCACAATGGCGCGATGGGGCCGTGGATTTTTTTGGAGAAAGGACGATCGGGTTAGCTTGGAAATAGACAGGAGAGAAAAACAAATAAAAAGAGAAGGAGAGAACGAGACGAAATGGAAACAAGACAGAAAAAGGAAAGAATCAATGCAGATTGACGGAGGGGGTGGTGGAGGCAGGAGAGACCGACTGACAATGCGTTGCAATACGTCGCCAGAGAACGAAAAGAAAGAACGTGCTTTCCTGCTGTCGGAAAGAAAAAGGAAGGCGCAACGAGGGAGGTGGTTGTGGAAATGAGGTGAAAAAGGAAAGAGCAGCGGGTGCGAGGGAGGCGCGGCGGAGGCGGCGGCGGCAGGCGGCGGAAGAAAGGCGAAAAAAGGCGAGACATTCTGGCCAAGGTCGGGAAAGTGCTCTGTCTCCCTCGTTCATAACCGTTGTAGCGAGCTATTTTGGTAGGTCTCTGACGAAAGTTGACGATAACATTGATCGTTCCTTCCTCGCCTGTCATCTATCCTAACCCAGCTGAGCGCACGGCCATGGCCACGGCACGGCCAGTCGACGGCCAGCTAAGTAAATATATTGAATGCAGCAAAATGCCAACATCGCAGCAACCACTTACAGGCGCGTGCAACATACCAACATACGAACGTCCCAAAACTGCAAAAACCCAGCCAGCATTATCATTATCGTCTGGGATATGGCACTCCAGACGGAACATCAGACAGGCATTGGAAGGAGGGGAAGGGAGATCATTCGGAAAGGAAACCGGGCAGGCGGTGCACAAACAGGAGGGCAAAAGAGAGAAAAAGACAGAGACGACAGTGCGCAGAAAAGAGGCACAATGAGGACATGGAGACATGGGAAAAGCCACGGCCACTGTATTCCCCATTCTTGGCATTCACGAACAAGCCACAGGGGTTTGCCTGTCCGAGCCTTTCTACCCCAGCATAGCGTCCTCGAGGATGCGACGTCAGGGGCAGTCATACCTCGAGGGTTTCTCTTTGCTCCCAAAAGAACTTCAGCTGAGGCTCCAAGAGTCCCAAGGTGAGAAAACAAAGAAAAGTTTTGGCGGAAATGGTACTAACGCGGGCGAATCGCGATCAAATCAAATGTCCCCAGAAACCGGCCACGAAAAGGGTAATTCTCTGATTTGTGCAGCAGGGACAGCTCTTATTAGCTTTATTTCGTCTCTTCTCCCTCTCTTTTGTGTGCAGGCTTGACCCCTGTCCGTACTTTTGTATCTGACTTGTCATGTATCTACTGTCTGAATTTTGTGCCATTTGTCTTTGGTCTGTCTTTCTTTCTTCTTTTCCCCGATAATGGGGATCTCGCTAAATTCAAAAGGGATGCATCCAACCTGAACGACGGCGTTGAACAGGGAGCAGGGCCGGACGCAGGCTCACAGAAACGAGAGCGAGAGGCCAGAAAAAGTGACAAGAAGCTCAAGACGTGTTGCAGCGCTACGATGCAACACGCGTGGGATCGCATCTGCCAGACCGGGGGTCACAGTGGGTTTAGGACCAGGGTGGCAGCAGGGCCAATACGAGATTTTTCAAACTGTGCTTTCTGTGCAGCCTTTTGACCTTTTTACAGCTTCTTTTACAGTCTCTGCTTTTTCGACTTATTTTTCCTCTGCATGTCAACATGAGCTGAAATGCAGGCCATCTGCCTGTCCAGCCTTTTCGACATATTCAAATCAAATATCGCGCCAAACGTGGAGGATTGCATTGGTCGCATGTAAAGACGGATGAACTTCTCTTTTTTGCTGACCCTGAAAAAATAAGAAAGAAAGAATTGAGAAAATCACAGCCGCAAACGTGCTTGCCTGGCCAATGATTTAGACGACAACAGAGACCAGCCCGGCCACCGTGTATGCAGGTAAAGAGCAGATCGTTGGCCACCAGCGTCCCCGCCGAGGCCACCGAGACAAAAGATGACAACAAAGAGTGACAGAAAGAGTAAACAATGCGAATGGTGACAAGACGATAACAACAGACACGTCTTGTGTTGACGTGATGACAGCCTATCTTTTGGTCGTGAACTTTTCTCGCTCAACAAAAAAAGGAGAGGTGGAGGTCAGCCCCTGGTCTGTTTGAGCACGCCGAAATTCTGGGTGTGCCGTGGAGGCCGAACAGCACCGACCAGCAGCCACCAAGAAAGAACAACGCAAAAGAGAGAAGAAGAGAAGAGAAAACGCCAAAACGTCAGAACCCAGAACCCACCAAAGAATAGGGACATACAGGGCCGGCGCCAACTTGGCTCGCCAGGCCACAGCCGTGTCGCCGACCACCCTTGTAAGACAGGGGTTGTTCGTGGGATGGCTCGATGGCAAAAGAGATGGGCGCAGAGCCTACCGTTCAAGATCGGTGTAGCGGCCTGCACTAGCCCAGGGTGTGGAGGACCCTTGGGGACTTTTTGGACCCTCAAAAATAAAAATAAAAAGAGCCACAGACAGAAAGGCTCGAGTAGGCAAATTGAAAAGAACCTGCAGAAAGACAGGCGAGACGATGCCCAAAAAACCCCACGACGTCATTCTTGGCAGAGACAGGACAAGGCAAAATCAGGCAAATTACCGTGTCTGCTAGCTTGAGGAGCTGAAAAATAGTAATGTTGCATCGTGTCTGTCCGGAAGGCAGTGAGAATTCAAACTTGACAAACAAGCCTTTTCAATGGCTCTCAACAACAGGCAGCCGTATATCATGTAGTGAAAATCTTTCAAAATTCAAAGATGCAAGGCAGACCAGAAAAGAAGCGGTCAACGACAGCAAGACAACGGGATCGAGACATGCAGCACATCAGATGAGACGCGAAAACTGAAGAAGAAGAAAAACTGAAAAAGAGGCAACGGCCTCCAGTCAGTAAGACAGATTGGCGCTGAAGAACGAGACGGAAAAGCAGAAAGCACAGAGCACCCGCCTAACGCAATGGAGGAGGAGAGCAAAATATTGTGCAGGCGCAATATATCTCTGTGCAGTTAGGGAGACAAAGGGAGACGAAATGAAGGCGCTTCCCTCGCGCATGCGAGACGCAGGAGGGGAGACGAAAAAGGAAATAACGAAAGAACAAAAGAAGCAAGAGGACCTCTACAGCACGGTCGTTTCTCTAGCACGGCACTTCTTTGCTTTTTGCACTCGCCGTTGCCTCACGTCAAACGTGGCTCGTCTTTCCTTTTCCTTCTTTTGTCACTCCTTTGACAGATCTTTGGATTGAACGGATCGATCGTGGGACACGTCGATTTTTTATCGAAAATAGAAACGACCCGCCGCGATAGATCTGTGTTGGGTTCCAGGTCGTAAAACACGATAGGCCATCGCGAGGAATACGGATCCTACTACAACAAAAACACGAGGGGAACAGCAAATACGACCGTGTGATGATCTCGACGTCACACGACGATATGAGCTCCTACTCAGTAAAGTGCACAGTCCCGTATTCGTGCTCTTGCCTACAGCAGACCACGGCAGCTCACATACCAGCAAGCGGATACGGGGGGAGGGCAAAACCCATGCTTAAAATCGGTGGGAGCACGACAACGTCGGCGTACAAAAGGACGGTGATACAACCGGAGGGGGGAAACACAGTTGTATGGCCTGTTCAAGACACCTTTCTGTGACTGGTGACCGAAAGCTTTCTATGGTGTTTGTGTATATATACTTTCCTCTACCACGTTGGACAAAAGTATGGGGCAAGGAGGTACAAAGACAACGAAAATGGACGACGACAGCAGAAGACTTACGCGTACGGAGAATGGGGAAGACCACAAAACATCACGTCCTGTCATACAGGCCATTGGTCAAGAGGCCATACACACCAAACACGGTGAACAAAAACACGCCATCGCATCGAGCAGACAAAATACAAAACCACCGATACAAGTACACCAGGAGGCACGGGGGCGTCAATGCGGTGGCGCTGGAAACGTAGCAAATCAATAACGCCCCGAGACTAGAAGCCTTTGTGGAAAGACTTGAGTCTTCCCTCGGCTTCCTCAACAAGTTCAGGTACCCGAGAGTCGAAAGTGGTCCGCCCAAATGAAGTAATAAGGATAATTTTCTCCTTAAGCCGCGCGCTCGGCGTGGCCCGAAGGACGCCGGCGTCTCCTCCTCATTTTATTTTGCCCCTCCTCCTTTATGTTTCTGAACGACGCCGCTCCGGGCCTAGCGACCTTCATATTTGGTCTTTTGGTCCCAACAGGTCGAGCGCCGCCGTTTGAGAAAATGGTGAACGGTCTTTTTGCTTTCTTTTTTCGGCGCGCTCACTGGACATTTCAAAATACTTCCACTGCCTCCACCTACCCACAATGGAAATCTCCATCCCCATCATCCAGAAAAGACAAAGAACAAAACAGAAGGGACCACACGAAGGAAGAAGACAGACGAAAGGACGCAAAAAGGAACCGAAGCTAGTGTTTCGATGCAAGCGCTGGCACCAGTTGGTGGCTTGCTCGTTTGTGTTTTGGGCGCTCTGGCACTCTGGCGCGTATCATATCTGGTCAGCAAACTTTCTGTTGTCAACAGCCACAAAACCGGGCCAGCCCGGGCCATGCCAAGGCCATCTGACGAGGCCCTTCGCTTTCTGAGACGCCTCCATCATGAGGATGAAGCGAAGGGAATAATGTGCGAGAAAGAAGAAAAAAAGTGCGGACCACTCAGTGGCGCCTGGCATACTGTTCCCATGCTTTGTAAACAAATACGGTGCACGGAGTACGAGTCGAGGTCCAGATCGAAGGATGCCGAGAATGGCAGAGGACGTGAGAGACAAGAGACAAATTCGTACTTGTCCATGTACGAGCAAGTGTCTCCATCATTGTCCTTCTTCATACCTCATCCCGTCTAATTGATTCGAGATAGCGACGGCCTCCGATGTGCGAGGATGAGGCTCTCTCGTTTGAAACACGCCAGAAGGTCCAGAAGGTCCAGAAAATGCACGATAGCTTCTTCTCACACTTCGTCCCTCTGTGTTCTACGCCATGGCCTCGTCTGGCCTCGAAGACTATGTCGGGGAATTTTACTCGTTAGCATCCCAATTCCCGTCGTCGCCAGATTGCTGGGACGAGTTTTGCGAATGTACTTCGTAGTCTGGCCAGGATATGATCGTGAGCCCCCAGCCCTGGTATGTAGGCCCTGACCCGCTCGCATGTCATCCCTGACACATATGATGTGTTCAATACGTCGTCAAAGGCGGAATCGAAAAATCAATCGACCAAGCCTGGCACAACCTCGAATCCCCCTAGAAGAGCAAAGATAGCGGAACAAGAAGCGGCACAAAATTTTGTGAGCACACAAAAGAACAAAAGGCACAAAAAAACGCCCGCCCAAACACGACTCTCGGACCTTGATGTTACATTCTTCCCTCAAACCCTATTTTGTCTCCCGGGTACATACAGAGTACGGGGGTATTCGGTCGCTTGGCGTTGACCTGTTTGACCTGGATCAGAGACATGCCACAAAAGTGTTTACAAAGTTGTTGTAAGAAACATAGAAAGCCTTCCACATCTCGATGTGTTGTATTCAGTTCGCCGTCCTCGCGTCATAGATGAAGTGTGGTGATGCTTGACGAGCTTGGCTGCCTTGCATCCTCACCACAGCCGTCTCGCCGTTCTCCTTATAGGCACATGTGTTTGAGAAGATGCAGTCATGCTTGCAGGTGTTCCGGGAAGGTAAAACAAGGGATGGCATCCTTGGGCCTTCACGATGATGTTTTGTGGCGTTCCTGCATGGCACAGTTCGCGACGGCACTTGTATCGAGGTGAAGAAAGGGATGAAGAATCTTACACATGTAAGAGTGATCATGATGGATGAAAACATATCACCGAGGAAGGAAAAGAAGAGCATGACCAGCCGGCAAAGTAAGAGATGCGGCCAATAGGTCTCGGTCGAGTAGTCTCTTGCAAAAACACCTATAAAAGAAATATATGACAAAAGAGCGATCACCGTCGAGAACTCCAAGACATTTTACATATACTCGTCATACATTTACTTGTTCTATCCAAGGATGGAAGCCTGGAGACGAACCACCTCCGGGCAAGATCGCCAGTCTTCATTCCTTCCATCGTGGCCAGTCTTTGCTTGCCGATGTGTCATGGCTACCTTCACATGTTGTTGATTCGCATATGCTAATTTGTACTGCTCTATCACGAGTTGTATTCGTGTAGAGAGTACCGACAGAAATTGCGAGCTAACAGTAAGAAGGGTTAGATAAAGCACGAGAAAATCGAACTGTGTTGAATTTTATTCACAACTCATAACATCGTGAGATTACCACACAGCAGCGGGCTGCTACGAGCGGCACCAGATGGTGCATAATGCTTCCTCTGTTTGCCTTGTTATCTATCCTGTTACGACGAATGTCCACACCGTTGCCGTTGATAATGTACACATGTTCCATTCGACCAGGACAGTATAGAGTCTTGTTGACGGAGTGCCATTTGACGATCAACATCTACAACTCATCAGCCTCAATTACTGGAAATCCAGGAATACCATGCCCTTATTTCGGCTTGTTGATTTGTCTTTCCTTTTCCCCTATGATTAGTATCGAATTTTCTGATCTCATTGGTAACTAATTTCGGGTTTTTTGGTTTGATTTACGTTTCTACTGTTTTTATTTTTCTTTAAACAAGAAAATTCATTCGCTTTTCTTTGCTTTACCAGAACATCCACTGGATATGTAGAATACATGAAAATCAAGGAAGAAATATATCCAGCAACAACAAAACGACTAAAAAAAACAGAGCAAAAACATATGAGGCCATAAAAACCATTAAAAGGACCTTGTCGAGCGAGATCTTGTCAGCCTCGCGAAAGAAAAAGAAAGCAATTCGATATCACAGTCTACAACCAATTTCGACCCTGGACAACACGCACAAAACCCAATGACGCAACAAATAGGGGACGCCACATATTGTCCCCCAATGCAACCCTCTTTACGAAGCATTATTACTGTCCAGGTCTGGACTGGACTGGCTTTGCCCTACCGCCAGTTCATCCCTTGCCAGTGCATGCGGCTACGGAACCTTTGTACGCGAAGCACCTCTCAAGTTAAATTGATTTCGACGCGTCGCCAAGTATAAAAAGAGAACAAAGAGAGCCGCAGCCGCATTCACACCACCTTTTTTGGCCAACAAAAGTACTGTGCAGATGCACCAGTGTCAGGGCCAGCCGCTCGCACTTTGGTTAGTCTTTTCAATGTTCAGACGAAAAAAGTCGAGATTCTGGCAACACTGCCGGGTTGTTGGGAGAGGATAAAGCAAGACATGTCCAAGAATATTGGGTAAAAAGTTCAGACGAGAGACACGTATTCTCCAAGTGCCAAGTCACATAATAGGCAAGCAAGGGTCGTGAAAGTGACATCCTTCAGCCTCGCCACAATACAAATAGCCGGCCGTATGTGTCTGACAGATGTTGGGACGATTGTAAGCATGTTAGACGAGAATAAATGCAAAGAATGAAGCCCTAGAGTGAAATACGTCTGGATGAATAAAGGCTGTCTTGCCCAAGAGTAAGGCTGTTTGTTGGTCGTGAAGAGAGTCGAAGGTTGAAAGATCACCACCAGGATTACCTAATGCTACCCTTTCCATACGGGTGCTTAAATCTTAAAATAGGGGTGCTCCAATCCCTCTCCAATAGGGGGGAATGGGGGCTCTAAACGCTAAACCCACAGGGAGAATAAATGCGTGCCGTCGCCGTCTTCCCGCGCGCGCACAGCGTGTTCAACGTGCCCTGCGCATTTCCCCGCAAGCTTGTGATGGCGCCAGTGAACCAGTAGAAATAGCGTATGAACCAAGAAAAACTGGGGACCTTAATCTTGCGCCCCTCACAGCAGTGGGCAGTGGACAGAGTTGCTGACAGCAAGTTCTTTACCGGCAAAAAGTCTCGCGAAAGGCGAATTTCCAACGCGACTGTTTTTTGGGCCTTGCTCCTCCTCCTCTCTTTTCTTCCCCTTTTGTCAGCGTCGAAGAATCGAAGAACTGAAAACGATCAACATCGAAGGAGTAAAAGAACACGAGTTTCTCCATCAGACTTTCCTTTTTCTTCGTCTGTCGCCCGCCTTTTCTTTTGTTTCCATCCTTTTACCTTGTCCTCCTTATCGCGATCCCGAACCTCCGGACACGATTACACGTCAATCTCGAATCTCGACCTTGACCCCTAATAGGCGCATCACCAAATCGCCATCGACTTCCTCGACACCCTTTCCTTTTCTCTCATCGCCGACTTCGTCGACGACTACGCACACATCTCACAATGCCTCGCCGCACCAAACTTGTGGTCATCGCCGCCCTGGCGTTTACCATTGCCATGATGCTCTACACATCGAGCCTCCGCGACTCGCGCTCGTCCGACCAGCGCACCATTCAAGATTTCTACCACAAGACCAAGGGGGCCTTGGCGCCGGGATCTGCCGGCTCTGGTTCTGATTCTGGACCTAACTCGAATACCGCGCCCAAGATTGTCGACATGGACAATGACGGCGACATCGACGAGGAGGATGTGCGCCTGGCGCGGGAGATGCAGAGCCGGCTCAAGGCGGCCGAGCAGCAGGCCAAGGACAATGCGAATGCCAAGGCGCCGAACCCGCCGGACGCGCCGAGCAATGTGATTGGTGTGGGGAGCTCGGCGAATGGGCAGAAGGGCGCCGCTGGTGGTGCTGGTGGTGCTGCGGCGCCAGCCGCGGCCGGTGGTGCTGTCGCTGGCGCTCCTGCGGGCGCTCCGGCTGACGCCGGCGCAGCCGACGCCGACGCCGCCGTCGCGGCCGAACTCTCCACCATCCTCAAACGCGCCCCCGTCGTCATCTTCTCCAAAACCTACTGCCCCTTCTCCAAACGTGCCAAGGGCGTCCTCCTCGACAAGTACGTCATTGACCCGGCGCCGTTTGTCGTTGAGCTCGACACGCACCCGCTGGGCCCGCAGCTCCAAGCGCGCCTGGCCGAGCTGACGGGCCGGCGCACCGTGCCCAACATTCTGGTGGGCGGCACCAGCATTGGTGGTGGCGACGACATTGCAGCAATGGACACGAACAAGCAGCTGGTCGAAAAGGTGTCGACACTGGGCAGCAAATGGGGTGTTGTGATGAAGGAGAGACTTGCTTAGACGCGGCAGCGTCTTTCTCTTTCGTCTCCTGCTCTTCTCTCGTTCCTGGCGTTCGGTCTTTCACCTGTACATGGCATCCTAATTCTTCTCTTTTCTTCTTTCCTTTACTCGACATTAGGGACACTTTTTCGGGAGGTTCAGAGGCGTTCATTCCTTTCCATTCTTCTATACTTTTCCTTTTCCTTTGTCTTTTTGTTCTTCGGCGTTCCGGGAAAGCAGCCGGCCGGGCGGTTGATGGATTGGTCCTCGCCGCCTGTCTTTTGACTGTCTTATATTTCTATACCGTGTACTTCTTACTTTCTCTAGATCTTAAATTGTCAGTTTTATTTCAAACGTTCTTGTGTCCGAGGTGGCTGTTGCAACTGCGGGTGTCGGTCTATTTCGAAGAATCGTATTGATATGGACAAAGAACACGCCCAAAGGAGCATATCGTATGTCGCTTGTTACCAGCCTGTCATAAAAAATGTATGAAAAACTCCGTTAAAATTCCGCTTGTTGGTCGTCTATGCTGTCATCAAGCCGGGAGCCACGTTGTCGTTGCCGTTAGCATTGGAGTTGGGCTGCACTGAGAGCAAGGTGTAACCATTCGGAGTCTGACATGTCTCGCACGTTTTCTCCGTAAAATCGCCGTCTAAACCGGCTGACGTTCAAAGTTCAACGTTTCCAACAGTCGAGCCGAGTCCTTGTGTCGAGTCGTGTTAGTTATCGCCATCTCAACAAAGTCGTCGTCTCGTCTTGCTCGATGGCCGACGTTGTCGTCGTCGTTGACGTCGGTCTCCGAGGCAGCAGAATTCTTTTCTTTACCAATTCTTCTCTTCTGTTCGGTTCTGTTCTCGGTAATCCTGTTGCGTGGCCTTTTCTTCACACGGCCAACTTTGGCCGACCACGGCCAGATGAAGGTGTCCAGCCATGTTTGCTTTGCCTGTCTTGTCTGTGTTGTCTGTCAAGTCCGTCGGACTGGATCGTCCGCCTCTTTGACTGCGTAAACTCTTGTTTATGGCGGCCAAAGAGCGGAAATTCAGGCATGACCTCGTAGCAGTCTAGATTCTTTTTCTTCTGCCAACCTATTTCATACCCACTTGATTCCTCAGGATGTGCTTGTCATGGGAGGTCTCCGCACGTTTGGGACGACATGCATGTCTGCACGTCCTGGTGCATGTCGAACTGTCGTCTGACATGTCCCCCCACTCACACATCTCAAAGTCGATGGTCGAAAAAAAAGAAGGCCAGGCACATGGAACACGACGAACACGACACTCCGAAAGACGCGAACGTGCAAGACCTTGCCGCCGTCCGCCATTTAGCACACCGACTTTCGGAGCAACAGAGTCAACAGTGTGCGGGCAGCGCCTGTCCTTCCTGCCCGGTATGGTTGTGTGGAGTCAACAAGGCAGGCCAAAAGACAAGCGAGGACTCGGGATACGTCAACAACTGGGGGCGGGGAATGCAGCCTTGCAGAGGTTTGCTCGTACTTTCTGACTTTCTCAATTCCGATTCTTACTCTTTTTTTTCTTTTCTTTTTTTCTTGTCTTTCTCAAAGTTTTGATTGTCTTCCTCCTTCACATTCACGTTCCTTCTGTCTCCTTCTCTCCCTCCGCGTTGTGGGGTAGATAGCAAAAGTTGTTGCATCACAGACACGTCCGTCGTTTTTAATTCTGCTGCCTTGTCAGTCAGAAGCACTAGCCGTTTTGTCTAACCATTTGTTTTCGACGCAAAGACAAAACTCTGAACAAGCTTTGCCGACGTCGGTGATGAAGGAGCTTGTTTTTACGACGCTCCTTCAGAAGAACAACTCAGGGAGAATAACGGTCATGATCGTTTTGAAGAAGACCAGACGAATGTGAACCCTTTCGACCCTACGCCCGAGCCTCCACGAACGCTGTCCGAGCCTCACTCCGCGCCTTGTCCCACACTTTACACTTACACAAGCATTCCCCACCGCACCCACCGCCCACTTACACCCTATCTTAACGCCTTTGTCCGCCGCCCACCCGGGGAAAGGCTGCGGCGTCATTCGAAACTTGAGCCGCGTCACATCCACGAAAAGATAACCTTATTTTTGACGAATGCCTTGTGTAGGCACCCCGAATTATGTCAAATAATGTCGACATTCGAGTCACCTTACACTGCAACTTCGGCTTTGGCCGATGTGAAAGGCGCAAGGCTGTCGGTGGTGTTGATGATAACTCTTTGTTTGTAATCACATCTTGTTGATGTCGACGGAAGGATGTACAATACCCGCGACACTTGTATTTTTGCGTTGCAATGAAGCAGACCTTGAATGTTGGCGTCGATTTCGACAGCTCTTCAATGTGACGAAATCACGAAACGGACGGTTGTTCTTCCATCTTATTATTAATTGCCTCAGGCATTGCATGTGAGCAGGTGTGTGAAGTCGGGGAGGAAGGTGCGCTAGTCGGGTTGCACTTGCACTTGCACTTGCAACAACACGCAGAATTGGCACGTCAGGGTGGAAAGCGGGATTGGTTAAAGAGAATCAATAGCGCTGAGGAGAGAAACCGTCACAATGTGAGCTTACCAAATCAATCCGAGGAAACGATATAGTGAGAAGATGAGAGCACCAAAATAACAGTCAGGGCAATAGGGCGTCAGGATAGGTGAGAACCGTCAGCCATAGCAGACCAGGCTCCTGGCAGTGCGCGCAGCTTCTTGTCGACGTTGTCTAGTCGTTTCGTCTGGTTATCTCATCTTGCCTCATGGTATCGGTAATCTGTGCCCCTTTCCCCCCGTAAACGCCGTCATCAGCAACGTATTTCGAACGGTGAACGGATTTCGAGGTGAAAAGCGGAGATTCTTTCCGTACACGGTGCATGGCGGGTATGCCACCCCGACACTGACACTGGCAGGTGCGATGGCTGCCGTTCCTGCCGCCGTTCCTTCATTCTGTCGAAACAGGGGCATTTCCGCCGTTTTATTACCTGTTTGGGTACGGCGAAGGGGAAAGCTACAAAACCACGCCAGAAACGGAGCCAAAAGCCAGCCAACACTCCGCCAACAAGGGCAAACCACGCCGGTGCATTCCCCTTGTGACTCACGTCGCGCGTTTTGACCAATTCGGCCAAGATTGCAAGACCGTCTTTCCTGCGATTGGCCAGAATTGGGTGCATTTTGGCGATGCACACTTTTGCACCATGCAAAGGTCCATTGTCATCCCTTCTTACACCCCCATCCTACGCCTGCACAGCAATTCTTTCCCACTCTTTCAGTCACAGCAAGGCTAAGCATCCTGTGACTGACGTTGCATGTTTTCGATTCTCGCCTAGTTTTTAGTTTCTTAGTTTCCTAGTTTTGCGTTTTACGACGACCCGTTTCGTCTTTCATTCTTTCATGATGTTGGGGATGTTTGCTGCCGGACGAATCAGGCCTTTGGATCGACACAGCCTCTTTTGCATTGCACGCCGGCGGACGCTTTTTGTGGCACTACCGCGTATTGGAACGTCCTTTAACACAGGATGACTCGAACGGTAAGCTAAGAAAAAGACGGCGACAAGCATATCGAGCAAAAAGGCCATGAAAATTCAAGAAAAAATTGATTGGAATCGAAAAGCGAAAACGAGAAGCCAAAAACGAAAAACGAGACACGAACACATGCTTCATGCACTGGATGACTACGACTGCGACTGAAAATGCGACTGAAAATTTTCTTTCTCGACAGGACTCCACTTGAAAGAAGCCCCATATCAAGCTTCGTGACAAAGCCGACCGCGTCCAACCGTAGCAAGACGTGCGTTGCCGTGGAAGGGGAAAGTAAAAAGTATGCCGGCCTAGCTATTCAGGCACTGCAGACTTTTCCAGACTTTGCAGGCGGACGGGACTTCCCACTACCGCAGGGCTGCTGCGCCACGAGCAAAATCGTGAGGAAAACGGGGATACGATGTATTGCATGTATCTGCGGAGATTTGTCTGAAAACTCTGCTAATTTGTTACGTCTTTTTACGTCTTGTTTCTCCATTGTGGCACAAAACATCGTGAAATTCTTTTACAGAGTCCATTTTGATCCGTTAAAAGCCTCTTCTATCCGAAGATAACAAGAAAACAAGACCGCTCTTGCCTCTCTATTTTTGACTTTTCGCATTCTCACCATTGATAGCAGCAAAAGCAAAAGCAAAAGCGAAAACATTCAGCTGCGCATGCTTTGTCAGTTTTCTTTTCACCAGTTTCGCCGTCTTTCTACCGCCGTTTTTAGCGAACTTGGCGGACTTTCAACTGGGCACGGTACCACTGAAATTGTCGTTGGAGATGGAGTTCCATGCGCCCTTCACTCATGAAAAGGCTGAGCCGCCGGCCGGCAGAGGTCTACTGAGACACGATTGGTACGCAACAGTGAGTAAAAAAAAAATTGTGACGATCCACTAAAAATGCAATTAACCTTTTACAGAAGCACGGGGCACCTCCTCTCTTGTCAAGGGGGGAGGCTCTCAAGGGCGGGCACGTCATTGGAGGTCTGGACCTTTTGGGGCTGGCAACGAACACGCCTTTACCCACCGCGAAAAGAGTCATCGCTTTTCTTATGACATTGCCCGCCGGCGATGCTAGCCTCGAAATAAGGTTGCCAGCCACAATCAAGGGATGTGTTGGACAAGAAAACGACGTATTAGTTCATTTGGTCCTTTTGACATGCGGAGACGTGATGGTGAAATGCTACTGAAAGATGACCCGACTGAGGGGGATGTGAACGAAAAGTCGGAGAACAAACGGTGTAGGCCTGATCGGCAAGGCAGCAGTGCACGACAAAACGACGTAACTGGGTTTGCACGAACAAGGCCAGCACCGACTAAAATGAAAGGCCACGACAGATTCGTCGTCACAGCAAAAAGGCAGCAATTAAAACAATGAAAACGGACGTGCCATTGCTCCGTTGTTGGAACAAAAAGGAATAGGAACAGAAAAAAAAAGGAGACCACGACCGGGGGTCGAACCGGCGGGACCTGCAGGGCGTACGCGGAAGGTTGACGTCGGGAATCGCAAATCCATCTTTCAAAGCACTTGAAACCAGGCAGAGGACTCAGAAAAGCAAGGCTGCACCTTTCTGGCCAGGCCCCCCGTTTTTTACCTTTTCTTTCTTGTACCGTTCCAGGTGGTTTGTGCCGGCGCGTGTTAGTGGGTGTGGAGCAGGGGGGGGTGGTAAAGGTGGGTGGAGATCATCACTGGGAAGCGAGAGAAAAGAGGCTCGTGGCATTGCTGGGACCTGCACTTTGTACTCTGTAGGTGTGAGACGGAGGAAAACAGCGGAAGTTTGACGACCCAGGAACAAGAAAATAAGAAGAAAAAAATCAAACAGACGAACGACCTCGAGATGACATGACAGGGTAGCCGCAGCGTGTCAATATTCTGTTTTTTATGGATCCTCTTTTTTGATTTTTTTTTCTTTTCGTTCACGGCCAGACGACCACTAGATCGGATCGACGCATACGTCAGAACTATTGACTTGACATGTTGGGAAGCTCCAACTGTTGTTTTGGTGACGCCCTTACAAATCGTCACGCCTTTCCATTGTCAACTCCCTTTGCTCGAATTGTGTATAAGTAAAGAGGCATCCCCTCCCCTTTCTCGAGATATTTTTCTTTTCTCTTTTGATCATCACACACAAACAATCAAACACTTCAACAACAGTTGATTTTCACACAGCTTCACTCACACACTCAACCAAACAACCAAACAACCAAACAACCACCACAACCTCTCCTCACCACCACCACCACCACCACCACAACTATTTTCCTCCCTCATCTCCTCGTTTAAACATCACCACATTCACAATGTCTGCCTACAACGACGCCATCAGTGCCTACGCACACGCCAAGTCCATGGCTGATGCCAACAAGGCCGCAAAGAGCTCATCATCTTACACGACCTCTTCGGCTGCTTCCGTCTACAGCGACACCTCGTCCTACTACCCGGTCAAGGACAACAACATGAAGAACAGCTACGACTGCACACCCAAGAGCAGCAAGTCCAGCTCGCTCAAGAACTGGACCAAGAACCTGGTTTCCGATCTGGGCAAGTCGCCGACGCACCGGTACGACGCGGCTAACTCGTCTTCGACGCACTCGACCAACGCCGTCGGTGCGCCGTACTGGAACAACACTCGGCACACAAAGATGTAAGAGGAGCTGATGGATAAGTTGGCGGCGATAGCCGCCTGCTCCTCAGTCAACCTCTTTTAATCGCATCCCAACATTCTTGCATTGCATCTTTGTTTCCAGCGCCAGCATCTTTTTGTTCTTCCCATTCTTATACCACTATTACTGCACTTTCTTTTTCAGCATCCTTCGGTTTCATGATACATGGTTAACGGTCCACGGCTTTTTTATTTTCTTTTTCCTTTGTCTCATTTTGTTTCTGTTTTCGTCTTTGTTTACTTTTGTTTGATTTACTGGTTTTGACGGGGGGCTGCATTATAGACGTCTTTTCCTTTGTTTTAATTTCTCCTCCTTTCTGTTTTCTGTCGTCCGTCGAGAGTCGTTGAAAAATGGTGTTCATGATGACAGAAAGTGTTTCCTTTACTTTTACATTTTACATTTTAATTGTCATACCAGTTTCTCTACTGCTTTTTCTGCCGCTTTTGTTTGTTTTACTGTCTTTCTTCTTTCTGTCTTCTCCCACGGTGACTACCGGGATCGTTCTGTCCTTCTTTCTTTTCTTCACTTCCTTTTGCATTCCATTTCCCACCATTCCACTATTATTTACACCACACCCCTCCTCCTTCGCTTTCCTCCAGAACACTGATCCTTGGGCTTTGAGAGTTTCGTAGGGGGGAGAGACTAACGGGTTTGTTCTCACGAACATTATTCTTCCTCGATCCTTCGCTACTAAAAGCTCAAAGCCCAAGCGTCAATGTCCTGGCGTGAAAAAGGGAGGGAGGGTAAAGCACAAGAAAGGAAGTGAAGAGAAGGGAGGGAGACAAAAAAAGAACGTCCCTTGCTGTTGTTACTGAGGGGAGTATTCAAGATACTAGATAGAACAAGCAATGTTCAAATGAATCAATCAACTCAAAAATCAATATCAAATTTGCTTCGCTCTGATTCATGTTTTTTTGTGCAACTTGTGCTCACCTTTCAACATTTGAGAAATTTGTTACCCTTGCGCATAGGATTACTGGTACTGCTTCAAGTGACGGCATGCACGGCACATGGTCCGCATTGTTTATTAACGTTGGTTTGCGCCCCGAGAGCCAATAGCGCCGCCATCGAAGGCTTCAGCCGGTACGCCGTGGCATAATGCAGCGCCGTGTTTCCGTGTTCGTCGGCTTCATTGGTCGTGGCCCAGGAACAATTAGTTGAGCCTCAAATCTCATCTTGCACAGAATCAATTGTCGCTGCGTGGGGATTATCAGTCACCTTCTAGGAAGCTGATTACCATCTCCACGGCGTGGTTCTATCGTCAAAGTCGAAGATGTCGAAGCGGTTGGAGATGGCTCTTTCGACGGCGAAAGGCCATCGGTGTCATCATCCTCGTCACCCATATCGCCGTCGTGGTCTTCATAGCGGCCATAATCTTCATAGTCATCATAGCCGTCGTCGTCGTCATCGTCATCGTTAAACAAGCCAGAGGCACCCGAGAGGGCCGCCACTCGAAACAAATTTCATTACAGCTCTAGCAGTTCCATGCTAGGCGGTCTTCTGGGTCTGCTTTGATCGTAAACAGTTGGCCAGTGCGAATGGGCAGACCACTCCGGCGATGTGCCAGCATTGCACCCTCTGTGCCTCTGTGCCCTCTGTACCCCACTCGGTCATATTGTTGTTGTTGCCGCCGCATAGCCGGCTCAACACCTCATTCTGGCGACCATGAAGATTGCTGATGATTGTCCGTGGCCGGTAGCCGGACGTCCTGAGCCAGGGGAACTGGACTGTAACGGCATTGTCCGTCGAAGCGATGGGTCACAGCGCAAACACAGCTGCACCCCACCACGAGTGCATCTGCTCATTCATGCACAACAAATTCTTTGTCGACTCGGTGATTCCACGGTCGTCACACAGCGTTTGCCACGCATCAAGCTTTTCCTGGCCCCAAAAGGCTAGCACACATTCGATCGACTGTCGTTTTTCTTTCTTCGATGTTGCAGCGAAGGGAAAGACGTGGGCGGCCTCTGGGTCGCGAAGACCGGTCAAAAAGCACCGCTGGCCATCGCGGGCCTTTGCGGACTTGGACGCCGACGCGGACGCAGTTGATGCATCGTTTGCTCGTCTTCTTTTTTGCGTCGCTGCCATGGCCACTTAACGGGCTCTCAGACACTGCTCTCTTCGAATGTTACTGCTATTTTAGGGTAGATAGTCCGCCGGCGGCATCTATATCGGACGGCTCAGCCTTTGCACTGGGCCCGGGCAGAATGACTGCTTGGGTCGGTGTAGCCAAGGGTGTGTTCGCAGATGTTGTTGCACCACCTTTGGCGAGGACTGAGCAAGGCCGCAAATAATATTAGTATGAAACACAACATTTGGGAATCGGATATGGGGGCCCGAAGCGCAGGAGTTGTTTTTTTCTTGTTTGCTTACAGTTTCTTATGCCGGCTTGGGCTGCAGCAAACAGGTCGTGAAAAAGCGCCTTGGCGTCGGTGGCGTTGAACGAATCTTCGGGGTAGAATGAGACTGTTCACAGCGTTGAAAGAGTGTCTCGATCAGCTACCAGCGAGCGCGGGTATCTTCAATATAGTCGTGTGTCGGCAGTCTGGGGCACGGGATGTCGCTGGCGATCGTGGAGGCGACGACCGTCTCTTGCTCGGCAATTTTGAGTCCTGCCTCTGCAGCTACCGGATCACGATCGAACAAGGCTGTGACCCTCGCGATCACATCGTCGTGGCGACTGTCGGGACTCACGGCTGATTGAGACATCGTGTGGATATGGGAGAATCTGTAGAAGAGAGAAAGAAGAGGGGATTGGCAGCGGTGCTTGTAGCAATAAAACCGATGCTTTTTGAAAGTCATTTGGCCTTTCAGGAACATATTGTGACTTTCTATCTTCCTATTACTAACACCTCCGTCTTTGTTTTGATCGGGGGTCTAGTCGAAAGTCTTATTGGCACGGCGTGTGGCTCGTCAAGCCGGCTAAGCGAGGGCGCGGCACACCCGCAATTTTATATTCATATAGTCTGCTCTATAAAGTCTCATATACAACGTTCTATATAGTTCATTTATACGATGTACTCACGGTGCAAACTGCATCCGTTCCCCGCAAATAATATGAGCAGAAAGAAAATTATGTGCCCATTGTCTGTCGACCTGTTATAATGTGAACACAAACGTCACGATCAATTTTTCATGGCCTGCGATGTTGTCAGTGTCACGGAACATAATTGTTTGACAGACAGCTTTGATCTCTTTTTGCAACATGAAGATCTTCACATTGCTCATCAATCTGACAGGCACCGTCTCGGTTGCCTATGCGGCCCTTGCCTACCGCGGCGTCGACTGGTCCTCTATTGCGGTCGAAGAGGCTGCTAGCGTCGTCTATAAGTCGGCCACCACCAACCAGCCTGCACCCCTTGAGTCCATCCTGGCCGCCAGCGGTGTCAACATGGTCCGCCAGCGCCTCTGGGTCAACCCCAAACCCGACAATGGCGCCTACAATCTGGACTACAACCTCAAGCTGGCCCGTCGCGCGCGGGCTGCCGGGCTCGCTGTTTACCTCGATCTACACTACTCCGACACATGGGCGGACCCGGGACACCAGTCTATCCCAGCCGGCTGGCCAACGACGCTGGGCGGGTTGACCACACAACTGTTCAACTACACCCGAGATGTCTGCAATGCGTTTGCGGATGACGCACAGGCGTCCTCATCATCTTCTAACGCAACGACTCCTCCACCCCTCTCCATCATCTCCATTGGCAACGAAATCACAAACGGCCTGCTCTGGCCCGTCGGCAGCACAAAATCGTACGGCAACATCGCCGCCCTCTTGCATGCTGCCTCGGGTGGTGTCAAGGCCTCCAAGCTCGCCAATTGCTGTGGTGGCCCGCCGCCCAAAATCATGGTCCATCTCGACAATGGCTGGTCTTGGTCGGCCCAAAACATTTTTTACAGCAAAGTGTTGGCGTCCGGCTCGCCGTTTTTGCAGTCTGACTTCGACATGATGGGCGTCTCCTACTACCCATTTTACAATGCTGGCGCGACGCTGGCCAGCTTGCGCAGTTCACTCCAAAATATGGCCGCCGCGTGGGGCAAAGAGCTTGTCGTCGCCGAGACCGACTGGCCGACCTCGTGCCCACAGCCAAAGTACAGCTTCCCAGCGGACGCCAGGAGCATACCGTTCACAGTGGCTGGACAGACATCGTGGATCAAGGCCGTCGCGGACGTTGTTTCTGGTGTCAAGGGCGGAAGTGGGCTCTTCTACTGGGAGCCTGCGTGGATCCACAATGCCGGGCTCGGCTCGTCGTGTGCGGACAACCTCATGGTATCGCAGTCAGGGCAGGCGCTGTCAAGTCTGGCTGTTTTCTCGACTATCTGAGATGGTGATGGTGAAAAGGATCGTGATGGACAATGCGACAATATTTGTGTAGGAGGGTCGATTTTTGGATGGAGCAGAGTTGAAGTCACAGGAAGGGCCTTATCAAGATCTTATCGTCACGTGCATAATTCTGCACGTAGCACGTGAGCTTAGTCACCAGAATCGACACTCTAGTTTTCTCATCTCTCATTGGCCCACTCTTCGTACCCGGAGGGCAAGTGTGCCCTACAGTCAATGCTCGCCCGCCTATGAGGGCCAAAATTTTATCCGCCCTTGTTCACTAGCGCCGTTTTGAGGGCAGCCCTGGGGCCCAGTCCCCTCCTTCCACCCATTTTTTTGCACTGGTTTTTTTTTCTGCCCAGTTGGTCCACCATTCTTGTGTGTGTGTGGAAGGAAACTAACGAAAGAAATCGATCCTCTCCCCTTCTCTTTTTCCTTTCCCTCCCCCGACGATACGAAATCGACATCCTCCACCTTCAACCACCGACTTCGACAATCACCACCCGGAAGAGAAAAATTAAGTTTTTCTCTTTGCACATCACAAACAACAGCAAACATGGCGGATTCCGAATACGTACGTTCATCACCACGTTCATTTGATTCAGGAGGAGGAGAGCATCGCGGAAACAAAAGAGGAGGACACGAAACGACAACATCTCGCCTGGCTCGACTGTCCGACCCTGTCTCGATCGACTCGACGCGCCGGAAAAGGGATCTCGATCAACGATCTCGAACAACTTGGATGGCGGCGACGACGAAACGACGACAGACGGCATGAGATGGACGAGATGTTGAGGAAATGGGGATTCGGATTTGAGGATGGGCTCTTCTGATGCAAGATCAAAGACGACGAAACTAACATCTTTCCCCGAACAGAACGCCGAGGAGGCCGCTGAGCTCAAGCGCAAGAGAGCCTTCCGCAAGTTTTCCTACCGCGGTGTCGACCTCGAGCAGCTGCTCGACCTTGGCTCCGATGAGCTGCGCGATGTCGTCCACGCCCGTGCCCGTCGCCGGATCAACCGTGGTCTGAAGCGCAAGCCCATGGGCCTCATCAAGAAGCTCCGCAAGGCCAAGCAGGAGGCTAAGCCCAACGAGAAGCCCGACGTCGTCAAGACCCACCTGCGTGACATGATTGTCGTCCCCGAGATGATTGGCAGCGTCATTGGCATCTACTCCGGCAAGGAGTTCAACCAGGTCGAGATCAAGCCCGAGATGGTCGGCCACTACCTGGCTGAGTTCTCCATCTCGTACCGGCCCGTCAAGCACGGTCGCCCCGGTATCGGTGCCACTCACTCTTCGCGTTTCATTCCCCTCAAGTAGACTCCTACTTGGTGCGTGAACGATGTGTGTGCGATTGCAGATTCCGACGACAAAACTTTTCCGCAGCGATTCGACCCTCTCTCTCTTTTCCGCATCTCCCCCCACCCACTACTCTCTCAACATACGACCTTTCTCGACCCCACGTTTTGCTGTGTTTACGATCTGTTTTCGGGCCATGGGATAATCAGGGTTTAACGAAAGAACATACAAAAACTTTTTTTTGAATTTAAAAAAGACGACCAAAAAAAGGAAAATGGAAAACAAATTTTCCCGGAGAGAAGGTTGATGGAGCAAGAGGACGTGACAAGAGGTGAAGAATGATGAGAGGATTGACAACAGTCATCGCCACTGAGAACGGGACGGTGACACTGGTGTCTTTCTTCTGTTGTCTTTTCATCCTTCTGTTTCTTTTCTTGTTCTGTTGGCTTTCGTCATGCATGCCCCGGGTGGGAGGGCAAACAAATGGGCTCTTTTGTTTTTATTTATTAAAACTCCATTAGAGTGGCTATCACGGAAAGTTTTGATAGTTGGCTTGAAACAAAAAAATGATCAAAATTAGTTCGTGCGCATTATGTGAAGTGATGTTTGTTCGTAACTCATAATGCTTGTAGTGCACAAGTTTTCTCATTCCCTCCTCAACTCCTCCCCTCTCCTCTGCCTCCCCTGTCCCACCAACTGTCATTTTCCTTTTGCTTTTCAACGTGGTCAATGCCGAGAAAACGCCTATATGCCAAGAAACTAGAAGGGAAATAAAACAATATAAAGATAAGGCTCAAGATGATCGCTTGGAAAACAACACAAAACCACTCCTCCATACCCTCTCCCCTCCTCCTCGTCCTCCTTCTCCTCCTACTTCTTCACACAACACTCCCCTTTGCACTGGAAATCCTTTACGTCCTTACTGTAGTTGATCGTCACCTCCTCGCCAGCTGCAATGTCCCGCAGTGCCAGCACGGCAATCGTGCCCACGTCTGCCGATACACGGCAGTTTTGGAACCCGCCGCAGCGGTGGTTGATCAGGTCGGTTAGCAAGTACACAGCCGCTTGGTGGTTGCCGCCCGGCTTGGCAAACGATATTTCGGGTTTGAGGCGGAAGGCGTAGCGGCTGAACCAGTCGAGTGTCTCGGTGCGGGCGCGTTTCTCTACAATTTCGTCGTCTGTCAGGTCGGCCAGCGACGTAGTCGACGAGGAGCGCTTGAACAGCCCACGGAATGCCGCTTTGGCTCGCTGGGCGGGGGCCGCCACAGCACTCTCCTTCTTTTCCGCCGCCGGCCCAGCGTTCCCCAGCACACCCCCATCCGGCCTCATGCGCATGTGGTCCTCGGCCGTCAGGCGGTTGTCAATCACGAGCCCCCTGGACGTCGGTGTCAGCAGCGAGCCGACGAGTGTGCGGGCAGCTGCGGCCTCTTGCGCATCGACACCATTGGCCCAGGCAAGGTGTGGGAACGATCCGTGCAGGGCTCGACGGCGGTCAACGCCCATCTGAGAGTAGCGCTCATAGACATTGCGAATTCCTTCTGGGTGGGCATCGTGTGTGGCCTCGAGGGCGGTGCGCTCTTCAAAGAGGCGCTCACCGCGGCGGTAGGGTCGCAGGGCGTAGACACAGAAACCGAGGGCAGGGTCGTCGTTGAGGCGAATTTGAAGGTCGGCCGGCTTGGACCGTGGTGAGGCAGTATCAGGACTTTGTGCTGGCTGTGTCTCTGTCTGTGTCTTTTCTCCTCCAGTCGCGGTGTCGTCGGTCGGCCGTGCAGCCACGGCGCCGACGACGTCCTCAGACATTGGCACGTGCTCCGGTGTTTGTGAGCGTGAGATGAGATTGGCTTGCTTGCTCGTACCCGTGAAGCCTTTCAAATGCCGTTAATACCGTCAAATAATGAGTGAATATGAGGAATATAAACGAGTGAGTCTTTTTTTTTATTTTTTGAGAAAGACAGAGATATAAAACCCGGGTTTGCGTATGCGCTTTGGGAAGGAAGCTTGTTAGCTTGGAAATTTTAGTATGGCAACTGGTTGTGGGTGGTGGCGAGCGATAGTTTCGAAAGAACTAAGAGCTCATAAAAACGACCATGAAAATAAATGACAACAAGATGCTTTCTTAAACAAGAATAAGTCGTTCAATTGTCAGATGATGTAAAATGAGAAAAAGAATCGATCCGTGAGAACCCTGCACGAAAATTGACGTAAAAAAAGGCACGAGCGCGGAACACGCAACGCACACGATTGGCTGCTTCGGAAATGTAACAGTGGGCAGTCAGTCGACGATTTATGTAACAAGATATAAGAAAAGCAGTACAAGTACGTACGAGTGCCCTGCAATTGCTACGGATGTGAATCTCATGATGAAGCGTGCTATCACGTTACACAGGAGTGTAATTTTTTAATGTTTGATATTTATTTGCTGCCTTAACATGACAGCTGGACAAAGTAAAATAAAATGTTGCTGAAACTCAAATGCATAGCCAAATCCGACTTGACTGATGGTGTTCAGACTCTGATATGAAAGAGTCCGTCCTCTGCTTCCATCATCTATGGTCGTCGTCAATGTCTCCTTTCTCCGGCCTTCCTGTCCTCAACTGTATGTACTTTCCGCCGTCGAGATTTGTATGGTACATGGCGTCTGTCCCGCTCGTGGTTGGTATTTTTTGGTATTTTTTTTGTAGTTTTTTGTTATCTCTCCCTGCTGTCATCCGCATTACTCCTCCTTTGTCCGGGCAGCAGCGGCCGCTTGTTGCCGCTCGACCTCCTTGTGGTGCTGCTCGCGGTAGTGGGCAACCACCTTGTCGAGGTTGGCGCTGTGGCCGGCGGGGATGTTGTACGGCGAGCTCGATTGGAAGACCCTATACTGTCAGCATGCGGAAAAAAACATTGTCACGGTGGAAGGGCACTCACTCAGGATACCGCAGGTCAATGTTGGAGCTGCGCTCGACAGTGTAGAACAGGTTCTTGTCGTGGGCGGCCTGCTCGACGGCAGCGGTGTGCAGATGGCCACGCTCCTCCCACTGCTCGCGCAGGTAGGAAAACTTGCCGAGGTAGGCCTCGAGGGCGGTGGGCTCGCCGTTCTTGCCGGGCCGGGACAGGGCGTAGAGGGCATAGCTGAAAGGGATCGCGCCGAGGGCAAAGTACCAGGCGGCCTAAGTTGTTAGCAGGGATGCATCAATTCGGGGGTGTGACTGAGACATACACCCATGGGCTCGTCGACGGGGGCGCTGTGGTGGTCGTGGTGGTCGTGGTGGTCGCCGTGGCTCTCGGTCGAGGCGAAGCGGACGGCCGGCACCGCAGTGAGGCGGGCGGGCCGGGCACGCGCCTGGCGTGCCATGCACGCAACCCGCTGTCTTATCGGCTGCATTGTGATGTGTGTGGGAGAAAGAGGAAGGAAATGTCGTCGGGGGATGGCGAGAAAAGTCAATTGGCGCGGACGGGTGGGTGGCCGTTGCGTCGGTAGTCGTCGTTGCTTGCCGGAGACGAGGGAAAAAGCAAGAGCGAAAACGACCAGCCGGAAAGAGGAGATTGTCGGTTAATGCAATACTTTGGGTGACTAAAGGAATATGTATCTAAGTAGCTTTAGAGGTGCCCGGTTTTGGCCACTCAGAGGCGGCGAATTAGGAAGACCTGCAGGCGGGCACAATTGGACAGCCTTTGGTGCTAGCCAGCGCTGTGCCACCCAACAGCCAGAACAACCAGGGGGAATTTCCCACGCGCAGTCCACGAGCGCCAGGTCCCCTAAAATGCTCGCTAAAGTTTGACGTGTTTTTTTTATCTATTTCTCTATTCAGGACACATCACACATCGACTAACACGGCACTACACCGATTTTGAGTGGCGAGGCTGCCTTGCGAAAGGGACACTTTGGCACTTCAAGTTTGAGTCAAGGTTTTCAAGCTTCCATGATCTTCTTTCTTTATTTGCGTTGTGTTTGCTTTGCATAAAAGGTTGAACCTTTTTGGTTTTCTATTTTCTTCATTTTGTGTCTTCTTCCTTTTCATCAAGGAAGGGTCGCATTTTTTCATCTCATCTATCTTCGTCTCATCGACTTCTCATCCGCCATTTGTGATAATTTTATATTCACAAGTCCTTCCCCTACACACCCACACAAAGATGGCCCGCCCACGATCACGATCTCGGCCGGTGGCCTCACGGCCCCTGTTGGGCAAATTTCTGGCCGTCCTATTTGTCGTCACCTGTCTTCTTGCCATGGCATCGGCCGCTTCTTCGGCCCAACCCTCACCAAGACAAGAAAAGGACAAGGCTGGCAGCCGGTCTGCTGCTGCTAGCAGCGATGATCTCATCTGCCACACGGATGTAGTCGCCGAGTGCTACCCCCGTGTCTTCCAGCCCACCCACGAGTTCCAGCGAGTACACGAAGACCAGGACCTGCCACCAGGGCTGCACGTGCGCCTCAATATCAACACGGGACTGCGAGAGGCCAAGATCAACAACGAGTCGGAAGAGCTGCCAGAAGGTCTTCAGGGCCTGCCTGTCGACAGTAGCGTTGTTCTTGTTGACCAGCCCGAGGGCGCCAACGACATTGAAGTTGACGCCCCTGTGGCCCGCATCCCCAAGGGCGCACCAGCCTACGACCCCGCCGGTGTTGTTAAGGATCCTGGTGCCCATGCCGACGGTGAAGGCAGCCCTGCGTCCATCACCTTCCACGAGTCCATTGCCCTGGTCAAGGGCGTGGCTGTTGGCCAAGTTGTCGGTCATGACGCTGATGGGAAGATCGGCCTGGCGGTCGCCGAGCAGGCCCGGTTTATTGATGCGCTCGTCGAGATTGACGACGTGGCCCATGACATCTATTACGGTCTCAAGCTGACCGAGGACCGCGTCATTACGAGACAGTTGTTGTGTCTCATGAGCGGCGGTAGCATCGGTGGCGGCAGCATTTTTAGTGGTGCGGGCCACAGCGGCAGTGGTAAGGGTCTCGAGGCAGCACAAAAGGCGGCCATGGCCGTGGCTTCGGCTGTCCAGAATAACCCGGTCGCGCTGCGCGAGCTCTCTACCTACTGGGACATGTACAAGAGCGGATTATGCGCGACAGCCGGTGGACAAGTCACGACGCTCGGCGATGTCATCTTCGGTCCGTACCACCATGCAACCGAAGACGTGCCCGAGCACCGTCAAGAAGGCCACGACAATAACTACATTGCGGCCAACCACCCGGCGTGGATTCGTTCTCGTCTTCTTGCCATCAGCGGCCTCATCAAGGACAAGGACATTATGCAGGACTTTTTGTCCCGCGGCGGCTTGACGGAGGTGCTTAAACTTCTCGTCGATCACGAGGGCGATGCGGCTTATGATGCCGTCCGCCAACGGGCGGCAAACCTGGTGAACGACAACTTTTTGGACGAGAGCATGGGCGCAGATCTGTCGCTGTGGCCCGTCAAGGAGTTTGCGGCGGCTGTGGCAGAAAAGCCGTGTGATGGTACGGTGCACGCGTTCTGCTGGGACTACCATATTCAGCAACTGGCCAAGGCACACAAAAAGGATAAGACCCACTGGTCCCACGGGCTATTAAAAGGCCTGCATGAAGTGAAAAAAGGCGGTAGTGGGAAGACTGAATTGTAAAGAGCTGGCGAGAATTGTATGGGCTGCAAAAAAAGCCACAACCGGTGTTTTATGGGAAATGAATTAGATCATAATATTGTATATACCCTTTTCAATTGTTAAATAATTTTTGATAATTTTTTCACCTCTGTTATTGCCGTTTACGGGCGTCGTGTTGTCGTGCGTTGACACTTTGTATAGGAGAAATGACGTTCGCGAGGCTGAAGCGGGCCGTTTCTGACGGTTACGGACGGTTACGGACGCGCACAAGGCTGTAAAGGACTGTAAGCTTCCGAATTGTAAATTCAGGGCAGGAACCGCCTGTAAATTGCTTCTATTGGCCCCAGCTACAGTTGCCCTAGTGGGTGAGACCTGTTTTAGCATGTTGGCAGCCCGCACCTTCCTCCAGACCTTGACCAGGGGACCTCCTAGTTCTCTCCTTCTCTTATTCCCCTTCTCCTTTTTATTTCTCATTCTCTCGTCTTTTTCTCATCTCTTTTGTTCCTTTCCTTCTCATCCTTCCTCCCTCCCCTCCCTTACCCCTCCACCCCGCACATTCACACCATGAACGCTCTCCCACCTGGTCTCGAGGTCCGTGGCGACCGGTCGCCTCCGGGCGTGACACCGGCCAGACGAGGCCGTGGCCTATTTGCTACAAAGAGCTATTCTCCGGGTGACCAGATTGCCCTGTTTGACAACCCGCTCATTGTGCTGCCTTCTGGTCCCGATGCCACCAAGATCTGCAACAACTGCCTTGACGCACGCCGCGCGCACCTGATCAAGAAGTGCGTCGGCTGCCAGGCCGTTGCATACTGCGGCAAGGAGTGCCAGCGCGCACACTGGCGACGCTTCCACAAGTATGAGTGCAAGCCGCTCAAGAATGCCTTTGAGAGCGCCGCAAGACAGGCTGCTCAGACCCCCGGTGCCTATGTGCAGCCGCTGCCGACGCCTGTACGTGCGTTGATGCTTTTGATCCTGCAGTGGAACGACCAACCTCACTCGGAACAACTCCGCACTACGATCCAGAACCTCGAGGGTAATGCACCGGCTTTCATCAGCAACAGAGAAATGTGGAACGACTTTAAGTTGCAGGCGGCCGCGGCGTGTCAGTTTACCAAGTGGCTTGGCGAGGACCAGATCCGCACGGCTGTTGAGATTATGTGCCGCATCCACACCAACTCCTTTGACCGCCGCGACCACAACCTGACGCAGTCGGGCATGTTCTTAGACGCTAACTTGGCCATGGCCAACCACTCGTGCTTGCCCAATGCCGTCGTTGGGTTCTTTGGCCCCAAGACCTGGCTGCGGGCCCAGGAGCCTATCAAGGTCGGCGACGAGATCACCATCTCGTACATTGACTACACCAAGCCGCGCGCTGCTCGTCAGCGTGGACTTACCCACTACAACTTTAAGTGCTCGTGCCGCCGCTGCACTGAGAACTTGGATGTCTACCAGGTGTGCCAGCAGTCACCCGTGCTGGAGCTCAACAACAAGTACAGTGTTGTACCCAGTCTTGATCTGCTGCGCAACCCGCCCATCTTCCGCGAGGCTGAGGGACACCCCATCACGCCCGAGCAGATTGAGGCCATGTACGATGAGAGCGGCGTCGAGGCACTTGACAACTCGGACATTGCCTTCACGGAGGAGGACCCCAACTTTGGCAAGCGTCTGCCGCAGATGCGTAAACTGTGGCGCATCTGCAAACCGTTTATTGATGCCAAGCGTTGGGCCGACGAGCCGGTTGCCCATCTAATGCATCTCGCGTTTATGCACTTCCTCGAAACGCAAAACTACTGCCATGCCCTGGCTTTTCAGATTTTTACCTGCCAGCATATTGACCCTTACCGCTACCCGGCGCCCTTTGACATGCGCCGTGTCCGCAACCTCAACAATGTCGCTACAATGCTCCCGCAGGTTCTCAAGGTCGTTTTCCCCGACGTGAGCGGCTCCGTCGGACCGCCTCCCATAGTCGCACCGCACCTCAAGGACAAGCTCTACGACCTTGTCGACGGCGCGACCACAGAAGCCATTCTACGCATCGTCCTCGAACTGGGGCCCAAGGGCCACTCGACCCAATGGCCATATATGGACGATGCCGGACACTTCCTCGCGCAGGTCGAGGTGATGCAAAACCGCGAGATCATTTCTAGCATGGTCAAGGCCAGTCGAGACGCAGCTCAGGCACCACCCGCTACAAGCTTGAACCCTGAGTCGAGGTATGGACCAGACGTTGGTGCGTCCACGGCAGCGGTCAAGCGCTGGTTTGCCAGCCCGTTGTCTCCAGGAGGTGTGGAATACTTTGATGAGCGTGTATTGAAGCGACTCAATGCCGTATCTGGAGTGGCAATCCGTTTGCTGCAAGATCTTTTGAACTGAGAGGTGGTACCTGCCATTTGACTGATAAAAACATGAGAATTAAGGAAGAAAAGAAAAGCAGAAAGGCAACGCGAGATGAGATGAGATGAAATGAGACTAAAAGCATGATATAGAAGTGTATCTAGAGCTATATAAAGAGATGAAGAGATGAAGAGATGAATTGATAGAATGAACATATTAAAGTAGAAGTTAAGTGAGTTGTTGTAGCAAAGTGGCATGGCAGTAGTCGTGATTTTATATTGAGCTCACTGTACTTACTGAAGTCATTGTAGCCCGCTATGTGACGTTGTAACTCGCTGTCAGACGTTGTTGATTTACAGCTCAGTTACCTAATACGGAAGGCGGTGGTTCAACTCTAGCTCCCATGCTCCTGCTTTGCGCGGCAGAATTATCTTTTTTTCTTACTAGCATGACGCCCATGTGCACTTGTTGCAGGCAGGAGCATCCCGCTACTTTTCTCACAACAAACTAACACAAAATTGAGCGAGCATTGTTCTTTCTTTTCTCGTCGCTTTCTGTCGTTTTTTACCCCCTCGCTCTTTCCTGACCGACTTGCATCCATTCCTTCCTTACTATACGATCGAGACGAACATAACCACTTGCCTAAAGAACGATTGACCAACGATTTGACACTTTCCACCCTCCACTCTTTCAACCATGTCGTCCGTCCCTACGGACTCGACAAAGGCCAAGCCGGCCAGCCTCAGCGACGGCTCGCCCACGAACAGTGCCAGCGACTCGGCTGTGAGTGTGGCCGGTACGAAGCGGTCGCGCACCGATATGGAGCTCGGCGATCTGGCCGCCGCTGAAGCGCTCTCGATTTCCAACAACGGCGACAGCAAATCACAACACAAGAAGGACAAGAAGCGGGAAAAGAAGGAGAAGCACAGCAAGCACAGCGACGGCAAGGCGACAGAGGGCGCTTTTGGGGAGGATGATGGCGGCGAGTGGCAGACAATCCGCGGCGGCCGTCCGACTAAAAAGTTAAAAAAGGTGCCCAAGAAGGACTCGGGCAACTACCCGGCCCTCAACTTTAACAAGAACGCCCGCCTCCAGAGCAAGATCCAGGTCTCGGACCTGCGCAACCTCGTCACATACATCTTCGCCGACGGCACCGCACCGCAATGGATCGGTGTGCACCACCGCCCATCCTTTCGCAAAATTGTCACCATTCTTGTGCCCGGTCTGGAGGAGGCCATGTTCAAGACGGGCGTCGACTTTGCCCAATGGATGGAGCAGGATGACGGCAGCATTGCGGCGCTGCAGCTCTGGACAAAGAACATTGCGACACCCCACGACGACGCCTACCCGCGCACCCTGGACAAGGACAACCTGCCAGTGGCTGTCCAGCCGTTTGCCGACGTCTTTACGCAGCTGTGGCCAGTGCGTGCACGCGGTAACGAAAAGTATGCCACGCTCTTCTCGCCCGTCGCCACCTTCTTGACAGCACCATTGCCCAAGGCGGCCTCTTCCGATGACAACAGCAGCAGACCCAAGGGCTCTGGGCCCCGCTTCCGGCCCGACAACGGCTCTAAAGACGTGCGCACACGCATCACCGAGTTCATTGCCACCCCCGAAGAATACCTCGCCAACGAGTTTGTGCTGCACCCGGCCCTGCTGCCGGCGGACCAGCGTGCTGCCTTTGAAGACGAGCCCGGCTGGGTGCACACCGATGTTGCCAACCTGAAAGACGGCGAAGTGCCCGAGGCCGACATCGAGCAGGGCAGCGTCACAGCTGGCCGGAAAGTCTTTGCCATTGACTGCGAAATGTGCAAGGCCGCCGACGACAAGTTTGTCTTGACGCGCATCAGCGTCGTCGCCTGGGACGGCGAGGTTGTCATGGACGAGCTCGTCAAGCCTGACGAGCCCATTGTCGACTACTTGACTCAGTTCTCGGGCATCACCGAGGCCATGCTGGCACCCGTCACCACCCGCCTCGTCGATATCCAGCGCCGCCTGCTCGCGATCCTCGACAAGCACGCCATCTTGGTCGGCCACTCACTCGACTCGGACGTCCGCGCCATGCAGCTCACCCACCCCTTTATTGTCGACACTTCGATTGTCTTCCCCCACCCCATGGCCCCCGCCAAGAAGCACGCCCTGCGCTGGCTCTCCAGCAAGTACCTCAACCGTGAGATCCAAAAGGGCCACGGCACGGCGAGGGGCCACGACAGTGTGGAAGATGCCCGCACGTGTCTTGACCTGATCAAGCGCAAGTGTGAAAAAGGCAAAGCCTGGGGAGGTAGTGCCAGCGGGCAGAATGCCGAGTGGGCCGGCGGCGAGGGTGCCGGTGAGAACCTGTTCCACCGTCTGGCGCGTGCGGGCACCGCCTATCGGTCGCAGGGCGGACCCCAAGCGACGGGCGGCGTGGCCACGGGCAAGTCGACGGCCGCCGTGGACTGGGGCGATGCGCGCCGTACACTGTGTGGCGAAGCGAGCATTGTGCTGGGCGGCTGCCGCAGCGATACCGACGTCGAGAACAATCTGATGCGCGCGGTCCAGGGCGACCCCGACGGCAAAGTCGTGCCCGGTGGTGGTGTCGACTTTGTCTGGGCCCGGATGCGTGAACTGGAGGCGCTGCAAGGCTGGTGGAACCGTAACAAGCTGTCGGGCGGTGCGGATCCCCAGCCAAATCAGAACCAAACTCAGAACCAGAACGGTCATGGACCTCCAACTCTGCAGATGCTGGAGGTGCTGATGGCTGCCGAGGAGGACAAGCACCCGGATGAAGACAAGCCTGAGGATGACAGCGAGGTCTCACCTCTAGAGCGTGCCGTCCGTATCCTAGCTCGCCGTATTCGCCGCATCCACTCTCAGCTGCCGCCCTGCACAGCTCTCGTGGTCTTGAGCGGCAGCGGCGACCCTCGGGCCATGAGCCGTTTGCAGGCACAGCGTGCCCAGCACAAGAAGGAGTACCACACACCTGGCATTAAGTGGGACCAGATCTCGGTACCGTGGACGGATACGGAGGCGCAACAGCTGCAGCAGGCCGTGCGGCGGGCACGCGAGGGCATTGCCTTTGTTGCCGTGAAGTAGGCGCGCGGTGGAAGAAGAGAGGAGGAGTCCAGAATGGGAGGAAATGTCTTGTCATGTCACGGCTTTACGACTTTGATTTTCTACTATTTTTTTTCACTGTTTATTTCATCGGATAGATACCAAGGGAACAAGGGGAAGAAAGCGAAGGATTACCGTGAGTGAATGGTTCTCTGTTCATGGAAAAAGGGAAACCCTCGTGAGTGGTGCCATCTATATGAGAGGCAAATGAATGAAGCTATGTACAATATAGAAACAAAAGTCAAGTTGGAGAATCTGTCCCAGTAATAATAAATGCAGAAAACAAGAACATAACGTGAAAGGGCTGATAATAATGAAGTAGTCCCATCAATGCGAATCCGATACAAAATGTAGATGTGTTTTCCCGTCCCTTTTAAGTCGACGGTGTGCCTCCTCTTTTCCAATCGTTGTTCTTCTTAACAACAATCCAGTTTTCCGTGTCATTTTATCATATTGTCTTCTTGCTCTCCTCAATCTCCGTCTAGAAGTCAAACTCGCCGCGGAAGATATCCGGGTCCATATCGGTAGACACCCGGTCGGCCAGGTCGCGACGGTCCATCAGACCAAACACACGACGCAGCGTATCGTGCAGCGTCGTGCTCCGGTTCTGGGTGGTCAAGCGGTCCAAGTGCTCATCGGTGACACCCGCAGCGGCACCGCCCAGGATCTCGCGGGCCTTTTCGCGGCCGCTCTTCTCGACATCCTTGTGCATGGCCAGGGCGGCCAGCAGGTGGCTGGCCGCCTCGTCGTAGCAGCCCATGTTAATGCAGCTAACACCGAGGTTGTAACGGGCGCGCACAAAGTTGGGGTGCAAGGACAGGGCCTTTTCGTAGGCGGCAATCGCTTCTTCGGAGCGGCCCGAGTTGGCCAGTGTGGCGCCCAGGCGGTTCCATAGTAGGTGCACCTGCGAGCGCTGGTTGCTGGTGCCCTGTTCGCTCGATGCCAGCGCGGCGTGGAAGCAGTCGACGGCCTTGTCAAAGTCCTCGCCACCGTAAAAGAGCACACCCAGACCAACCTGGACATCCGGGTCCATGTGCTCGCCGTCGGGCGACAGCTGAGCGGCCTCGATAAACTTTTCAGTGATGCGCTCGTGCAGCTGCTGGCGGTCGGTGAAGCCGATCTCGGCGGCGTTGCTCAACTCGGCGGGTGGCAAGACCTGCGGGTACTTGGCGGACAGCCAGCGCTCGAGGGTGCGATAGGCGGTGGTGTCGTAGCCCTCGTTGGTGTAGGAGACGGCCAGGGCCATGAGGCCGCCGAGGTTGGTGGGGTCGAGCTTCAAAGCGTGCTCCAAGGCGCGGATGGCGGCAGTCTCCTTCTCGTTCTGTGCCTGTGCCGAGCCCAGGTAGACCCAGGCCTCGACACGCTCGGGCTCGCGCTGGCAAGCCGCCTCGAACGCAAGCGCCGCCAAGGACAGGTTACCGTTCTCATTCATAATGCGGACACCCTCCTCAAAGGGATTGTTGTGCTCCTGGAACAGGTTCTCATCCTCAAACTGGTAGGGGTCGATGCGCGGGTCCAGACCCATGCGGTTGCCGAGCGGCTCCCAGTCGTCGCCCCAGGTGTTTTGGAAATCTTCCGACACATCCTTCCAGTCGCCGCCGTCAAAAGCCTCGCGCATCGCGGCGTTCTCGGCCTGGATGCCGTTCCAGACGGCCTCGAGGTCACCAAAGTTGGTCTCCGAGTTGAGGACCTGCTCGTCGACCTTGTTGAGTTCGCGCTCAATGGCGTCGTTGGCAGCCTGGTCCTGGTCGTCGAGCTTGGCGCCCTCGGCGGCCTGCTTGTCCTGCATCTCCATGCGCGCAAACTGCTCCTCCCACTCGTGGTCGTTGAGCTCGACAACCTTGCCCTTGCCTTTACCCTCGACGAGCAGGTCTTGGTCCAGCGGCTGCTGTTGGAAATGCTGCTGTTGCGACCAGCTGTGCTGCATCTGTGGGCGGTACATGGGGAACTGCATGCCGCTGTCGAACTGCGACATGCCGCCGTAGCCCATACCCATACCACCGCCCATCATTGGCGACTGCATGTGCTGTGCGGGTCCTGCAGCGGCCGACGACGATGCGCCGCCCATTTGCTGCTGTGCGGGGTGTTGGTGGTGCTGCTGTTGCTGAAACTTGGCAAACTCTTCGGGGTTAAAGCCGGCGTCCATGGGCGTCTGGGCGCGGAAGCTGTTGTCGGACCAGACGGGGGAGGCGGACTGGGCGCGCAGGTGGACGCCGCGGGAGGCGGGATCGATTTGGAGCTGGTTCATGTGGGCGGGGTCCATGGCCATTTCGGACATGTTGGGGCCCTTTTGGAGGAAGCCATTGACCATCTTGAGATGTAAGTTGGTGCTCTGTGAAAGGAAGGGGAACAGAACGATCGCGTGCTACATACCTCATCTTGTGCGGGCCCCCGGTTGGCGCTCCGGAAGCCGTTGATTCCGCCGTTCGGTCCGGCATTAACGAGCCGATCGCGCTGCAGACTCCGGTCGTCCTGGACGTGCTTAGTGAACTGGCTCAGCGGGTTGCCCGCCGTCGAGCACTCGGCACCGCCCATAAACGACATGGCGGCGGTTGTGTGTTGTGGGGAGGGTGAGGGTGAGGGGGGAAGTCGGTAGAGGCGAAAGAGGACAGGGTCGGTTGAAAAAGGAGAAAGTCAAATTGAATCTGTATCCGTCGAAGAAGCAATATCGTCAAGGAGGTGTTGTACAGAACAGGAAAGAGTGATTGATGAAGAAAGGAAGGATGTCTGTTGAATGTTTTCGCACAACAAAAGGAAGGTGCAATCAACTACTACCTGAGGCAAGGCGCTAACGGTCTATAGAAACACGGGGAAACAGCAGAAACAGGCGCTGTTGTAATGCCTCTTTAGGGGACTTTGGGGGCACTTGTGGGCGGTGACGAACGGCAGGTCCGCTGACCAATGTAAATATTCGGTCGTCACCTTCCGCCACCCCCACTAGCGCACTTCCCTTCTCCAATGGTCCCCAGCGCAAACTACCGAGGCATTCTTTCGGGAGCAGGTGACTTGGGTGACCTCTACGCACTAACAATTGCCACACAAAGGAAAGTCACTCTTCCCACGCCGACTGCCCCAGATCTTTTGCCCCAAACCAAGAAACTCCACTATCACGCGCCAGAGACAGGCTCCAGGCAAACTTTCCCTCGCTTCCCCCGCATACAACGAGCCGACGTCCGTTGCAACGTTCAGGCTTTCAGCTACCTTTGTACGGAGTAGACTATGGCTGTAAAGGGAATGTTTTAGTGTTTTCACTTTGTGTGGTAGAGCAAGCTTTGTTTACATGATCACGGTACGGCTAGACATCATGAAGCCCAATGCTATATTAGAAGTAGTTTTGTCCAATAGAATGCAAGTAAATAGACGTTGCCACGTACGAAGCACATGTGGTCCATTTGGCATACACATTGACACGTATTGAATTTCCAAGAACCAATATTGTGCAGGCCCATTGGGCTTACTATGTGAAAAGGTTATGTGACAGGGGTTGTTGACAACATAAACATATGTGACAAGGTAGTATGTAACTGGGGAGGCAATCTACATTGTCCTGAAACTATCTTCAATCTTTTTCCGTCTTTTCCGTCGTGTTCTCCCTTCTCCAAAAAGACAAAAGATCCGCAGTGAAGTAGATTAAAGGGATTTGATAATAAAAATAAAAGTATAAACGTTAACAACAGAAAGGGGGCCGACTCTGGGGGGTATCAGATTTAGAACGAGATTTGGTGAGATGAGGTAAAAGCGAGATGATGGTGAGATGAGAGGGGATGCAAAGCGAAGGAGAGAAGAAGGTAAAACGAAAAAGCAAAAGAACCTTAAAGGTCTTATGAACGAGTAGGCAGTGTGTTATCGGCAATTGTTTTCAGCAGGCTAAAGCGACGTTGTTAGTACAGCAATTCCAAAGTAAACAAAGTCGGGGAGTCAAACGTACTGGGCATTGCGGTCACGCAGCTCGTTGTCGAGCTCCTCGAGGCCACGTGCAGTCACTCGGGCTTTAGCGATCTGTAGACAAAAAAAAAGAAAGTTAGTATATTGCATCTTCACTCGGCAGCCGGTGGGAGAGGGCAGAAGGGGGCGGATGCACTCGCACCGAAGCTAGGGCTGCCGATGAATGGTCCGGTTCGCCGGACTCACCTTCCGCAGCAGCAGGGTCTTTGTTCTCCGCATCCGAGGAGTCGTCGCTGTCAGGCTGGGCAAACCGGCTTGCTGCCAGTCCCTTAGGTGCCTGTGCCTTAGCCTGTGTGTGTTAGAGGAGGTACTTGAAAAGTTTAATTTATACACAGGAGCTCACGTACGTTTGCCTCCTTCAGCTCGGCCTCCTTGACGTTGAGCTGCGCCAGCAGCTCCTCAATCTTGCGCTCGGCATCCGTGGCCTTGCGCTCCGCATCAACGGTCTTCTGCTGGGCCTCCTCGACAAGCTGCGTCATCGAGTCATTGAGGTCCGAGTAGTCCACGGCCGCCTTCTTCTTGTCCGAGTCGGCCGCCAGCTTGTGGGACTCGAGCTCTTTCTGGAGCAGCTCCAGGTCCTCCTGCACAGAGCGGAGCTGGTCAGAGGCATTGGCCGTCTTGGAGTTGGCCGCAAACAGGTCGTTCTCGTGCGACGTCTTGAGCGCCTTGAGCTCGGCACGCAGGCTGTCGAGCTCCGTCGTGTCGGGCTTCTGGTTCTTGGTTGCATCGAGCGCCGCCTCGGCCTCAAACTTCTCCATCTTGGCCTGCGCCAGCTGGCCGCTGATGGCGTCCGTCTCCTCGTTGGCCTTGGCCAGCTCGTTGCGGGTCTCGGTCAGCTGAGCCTCAACAGCAGCAAGCTGCTTCTCGAGGACATCCGTCCGCTCCGAGGCCGACGCAAACTGGGTGTTGATCTCGCCAATCTCCTTGGCGTGGGCCTCCTTGAGGGCCGACGACTCCGAAGCGCCGTCCTTCTTGGCACCCTCCAGGGCCTCCGAGTGCAGGGCAATCAGCTTCTCAATCTCAGCACCGTGCTGGCTCTCGAGGTCAGCCTTGAGCGCCTCAATGGCAGCAGCCTGGCCGGAGCCGGACTGAGCCTTGGCCTCCTCGAGGGTGGCAGTGTGCGCGTCAATCATTTTCACGTCGTTCCCCTTGTCCTGCCTCGTCATCTATAGAGCCTGAATACACCAGAGCTTCAAAACCAAAGCTGACAATATATACACGTCATTGAGACTGAAATACGCAACATATATACGTGTGCAACAACTTTATATAAAAACTAGAACATCATCATTGTATATAAAACTATCCAACAAAGAGGACAGCTTTGAGGCTTTGATATAGCACCACACAACTAACGAGTCTCTATTTAATAATAGCAGTTTTGCAACTCGACATGGCTTGTTATGTCAACAAAAAGTCTAATCGACATGTATGTTTACAGCCTTGTGATGCATGATCCTCACTCAATGCCTGCATCATTACATTTCTTAGACACTCTCCTGAGTATGGGCAAGATACATCGAATAGCATCATCGTGTTAAACCCTGATCATCAAACAAGACATCCCTTCTCTCGTGGCGCTGACAGCCCATCAACCGACTCACCTCCAACGACAAGAAAGGGTCCGAGACAGTGGCAGAAGCAACATCCATGACGGATGATCATCACGATGTCCCCTCTCAACGCCCCCTCGACGTAAGGACACTCTCGGGATCGCTTCACCTGCCACCTCGGACCGACATCGTATGTTTGTAGTAAGAGCACGTCACAAAAATGAACATCATGACCCCTCCTCAACTCGACGATCGACAAAATTTTGCGTCTGAGCACTTGCATAAAATTGACGTGGCAGGCACTGGCAGGAGGTACTGGCAGACACACGCAAGGCAGGGAGGTCACAACGCAAGGACTCAGCAAACTGCCATGACAGCTGATGCTAATGCACGCCACCAGGAGCTTGCACATCTTGCTTGAGATGGCAACAGCTTCGGCGATGATGGACAGCGGATGGCTAGGAGATGGACGCATGATGGGCAGAGTGACGTCGTCGCCGTTGACCGGAAGCCGTAACGATTACCGGAGTGCTCCTTTCTCTATCCTGCCCGACCTCGTTCTTTTCTTCCATTTTTTCTTCTTTTCCCCTGCTGCAGCCTCTCCCTTTCTTCACTGGCCATCAGGGGAAGACGAGACCATATCGCATCATGTCCTCCAGTGTTGGGATTGGCGTCTTGGAGACAGACCTTCAACCCTCCTCTTCGCCACGATCAAGTAAGGGACAGAAGAGAGCGACAAGAGACAAGAGCGACAGACCGTCAGAGCGGCGAGGACGCCGCCACTGGGCGGACTTGCACCGCTTGCACCACTTGTTCATTGGTGTAAGTCGAGAAAGTTGAAGAGGAAAAAGCAGAGATGTGCACCCAAAGGAGTCAACCCCACCAGACTAGAACGGCCCGCGATGCGGCAAGGGACGAAGGGAGAAGCGGAAAAATAGAAGGACGTCAAAAGACGAATGGAAGCCCCAAGTCGAGAAGAAATGTTGACACACCGTCCCGTCGATCGTTTTGGCGTCATGCAGGTTATCGAGCTTCTTGTCTTTCTCTTGCCCGTTTGCTGGCTCCTTTTCCTTCGCCTGGCCTCTCTCGCTCCTTTTCCATGTCTCTGCGCTGGGCAAGGTTCAAAAAAAGGAGGAGGCACTGAGACATGCATGTTCGCTGGGCCCGAAAACTTGACGCTTCCCGCTTCTGTGAGTGGAGGAAACTTTGCTAAACTGGTTTCCTGTTCTGAATGTCTAAGACATTTTGTTCCCCTATCCAGAAATGTTCACCTCGTGGCTTACCGGCCATCTTTCCAATTTTTGCCATTCTTCCTTTTCTCTCTTTTCTCTATCGCTCCTTTCGTCGATTATGGCTTGTTGCGATGTTCAACCACTCGGCTTTTCGTCTGGCCCAACCTCTTGACGTCCATGCCTCACACTGGCTGGTCGGAAGACATCTGATTGAAGGCAGTATCTCGTACTTTGTAGGAAGATGGGCGAGGACAGAAGGAACACACGGCAACGACACACAAACACGCGAGGGCAATGCCACAACTCGCACAAGCTTATCGAAAAGGAAACGAGGGAGGCACGGCGGGCGGCCGGTGACACCTCGGCGATCCAGATCTGAACCAGGCTGAAAAGACAACAAAAGAGTGACACAAGACAAGAGACTAGAGGGCGGCAAGGGAGACAGAAGAGCAAAACACAAGGAACACAAAGAACGTACGGAGGACAAGAGATAAAAACACAAAAGACAAGGAAACAAAGATTCGAAACCAACAGCGATGCGACATGTGAGCAGATTCACTCGTCTCCTTTTGCTGATGGATGGTTTGCCATGCGCCATCGGTCTTGCGTCGTCTAATACGCCCGTCCCCTTGTCTGTCTGTTGGGTCCTCTGTTGGTTTCGTACATTGACAGGAGATGCAAACCTGTATTACGAAGCTCGACCAGGTAAAATAACATCTTGGTGCAGAAAATAGGGGCCGGGAAAAGTCAAGAGGGTTGTTTCCAACAGACACATCCCGTAATGAAAGGAGGCCGCGGCGTGTAAAAGAGATAGGAGAAAAAAAGGACGTGGGTGAACGGCAAGATCCCAACAACCAACAACCACGAACCGGAGGGCAGCATGCTCCCTACTTTGTAGAGAAGAAAACAAAAATAACACGCGATGTGCAATGTGGGATGTGCGATTGCAAGGAAGAAGAGGAGGAGGGGTTCCTCGCTTGTCCTTGTTGTCTCCCCCTTTCTTCTCCGTGCCTGGCTTGCCAGATCGTGGCCAACTGTGGTACTGGGAGGCTGTGCCGTGCGCGGATGCGTGGTTTTCTTTCTTCTTTTCGTGTGATTTTTTTATAGCCTCCTGTTTGTTCACAAGCTGGTTTTCGATCTCATCGTTTCGTCTGTTCCAGGCCTGAACCTTGTCGAGCCTGCAGGATCCTGCTGTATGTACCTGCACCTTTACCTGCAGATGCACATGAAATTTGGCCTGCCATCCCGTCTCTCTCCTTTTGTCGTGCACGAGGCAGCGCCTTATTTTTCCGTCTCAAAAGATTGAAAAAAGATGGGCAGAAAACATGAGGACGGCCACCTTGTTCATCGTGACCCACTTCTCTGTCGCCGTGCACGAGGAAAAACCCTCGAAAAGAAAAGAAAAAAGAAACGACGTAGGATGCGGAAAGGCGAGATGCAAAAAGCCCGTGCGGAGCAGGGAACAGGATAAGACCTCGATAGTTGCACACAGAAAAATACCACGTCGCGAAAAGAACGCGTCCTTTTTGAGATATACTTAGCCGAGATTCTGTCCTCCTGTGGCGGTTTCTGAAAGAAACAAGTAATGAAAACAACAAGGACAGAAATTGTGAGAAGGGCAGGCGGGCAGGGCTTTTCGGTGAACAATTGAGCGTCCAGAGCGATGGGCCTGTCGTCTGTCTGCTCACCTTGAGTCGGGTTCTTGGAGCTGGCCAGCCGTGTACTGTGATTCGTCCGGGAAGCCGGCAACGTCAGGCACAGGCGCGGCGAGCTATTGCAACGACACGTCGCACTCGTAAAGACGGCCCATCTGACGCTCTTTCGCGGTGCTGAAGGGCATCACCTTCTACGGAGTATTTGTTGTTTGTATTTTCTGGCTTGTGCTTCGTAGACATGGAATGCATGTTACGAGTATGTGTTGATGGTCCAATTGCTCGCCATGCCGAGTTTTTCCCCCCTCGATTCAAAGCCACGACGCCGTAAAAGTGACGCTGCATTTGTATATTTCCTTGTGCTTGTGCTTGTGCTTGTGCAACTTGCGTGTCCGCGATATTTTGTTTGGACGCGTATGTGTACTTGTTCTCCGTGCTTGTGCTCCGTCCTCTTTGCACCCTGCCCTCGCGGTCTGACTAACAGACCGGGGTTGGTATCCTTCGTCTCGGGCAGGTTTTCGGGCGTATCAGCCTGGTCTTGTCTTGAATATCATGACGAGAGTGGTAGTCTGTTGGTCTAGTCGACGCTCGAGAAACCTTACCACTTGCGACCGTGACCGAGAGATGCACAAAGGCTCTTCGAAAATACGGGCATCGCCGTAGGCGTCGATACACAATGGCTTGGCTTGGCTTTCATACTTTCATATCTATCAATGTTTGCGGAGCCACGCCACATGGAAGATGCCCAATGCAATGGACTCCTAGAAGCAACACACGCAGCGTGGCCCCCATCGCTCTGCATATTGTGCTGGCACAAACGGGATGCACCGATGTCGTGGCAGTCTGGACCCTCTCTTTTCCTTTCTTCTCTTTCTTCCATTTTGTCCATCTTTCTCTTTTGTCGTATTGTCTCGAATTTCTCAATTCTCATAAAAAAGTTCATTGGCATAAAGAGAGGAAACAAAGTTTATCCATCTGGCTGGGAGGTTCCACCACCCGGCATTTGGAGTCCTTCAGTACCACGGTCTGACTTGCCCCTCTCTTGTGCTTTGCTTACACCCCCGGATGGGGACATATGTACTCCGTATTCCGTACCCCGTCGGATACATAGCAGAGTAAATCGTTCCTGGTCGTTGAAAAGTTTTGGTGACTTCTTGTACTTTGTATGCACGTCGCTGGATGCCCCATCCCTTGCTGCATTGCCGCAGGCGTCACGCGCATGTTGCGTTAAACGGCGGGGACTAACACGATGGAGATGCAAGGAGCCATCAATGGAGCGGTCGATCGAGAAAAAATAAACGAGGCAAAGGTTGTGCAAGACTGTCAAGTCGAGAAATATACGCGTGGTCGTAAACGCAGTGCAACAAGTGTGAACAACCGTGTTTTTGGCAACAGAGCCGTCCGTCCGTTTATTGCTTGTGTGGAGTGTGCTCAACTGCGCTCACAGAAAACATAACGGTGCTGAAAATTCCAACTTATCCGAGATAATAATGAACAATTCTCCGTCTCGGTGCCCATGTGCTCTTCGGAACTTGCCCCGGATCGTTTGTTTGTTCCTCTTTCTTTTACGGCCGCTGTTTCTATTTCAAAAAAATGAAATGAAAAATGGGAAAAGAGAAAAGGGAGTGTGCAATTTCGCATACCCGAAATAGGACGGTTGACGTCGCATGCTGATATGCCCTGATAGTTAAAATGGAGAATGGCAGGGTGCTGGATGGGGAGTGAGGAAAAGATCGACAGCAGGATTTTGGGTGTCCAGTGCTTCTTACGGGTGGCTCTCAGCCTTTCCTACCCAAGGACGCAAGGTTTCTGATCCAGTGTTGCCGTGTGGTCACTCAGTCACTGATACGCTTGTGATTGAGGGACTTGTGGTTTTCGTAAAGTCACCAAAGTGCCCCAAAGTCAGCACGACAGAGACAGAACCGGGTAAGAGGCGTGCCAAAACAGGAGATGTGATAGGGGGCATGGGTCCTGGCAGAAGAGCTTGACTGGTCTTGTCCAGAAAGAAAGGGGGATGGCCGTTTTGAAACAGCGACCTCACGGCAAGGGTCCAGTCCCGAGCCTTATTTTACAGGAGTTGGACAGAGCAGACGGTGGCCGCAGCAGGCCGTGGCCACTGACGATCACCCAGAAACACCCCAGCTGCCCGGGAATAATGACTGCAGAGCCTTGAGAGAAGGAGAGAGGGACAGCGAGTTGATGAGAGTCTGGTTGGATATGAGGATCCGTCAGGGCAAGCCCATGTGAAAAGAGAAGACAATTCCCATAAAATTGTGAACTCGAGGTCTGGCCCGGTCAGAACGGCCACCTGCCAGTGGTCAATGGCCTGGCTCGTCTGGTCCTGGCAAGAAGGCCAGGCCCGAGGTGACAAGCCACAACGGCAGGGTAGCATTCTTCTCCAGGTTGACCGACGCTTCTCATCACACTCGTATTTTCTTTTTCTCTTGTCAAAAGTCTCCTTCGTCTCTAGTCTCACGAGGGGTTTTGTCGATGTAGGGTTTTGCCAGGCCTGTTTATCGAACCGGTTTGTTAGCTATCCTGCTTCCTTTTCCCCTTCTTCTTCATGTGGCCAGCCCCCACAAAAATTTATTCCAAAAAAGTAAACCGAGATAGTGTGAGGAGAACTTGCCTGCCAGATGCATGAACGCTGGAGACTGGAGGGGAAACAAGCAGTGAACGCTCGGTCCCTCTGGCCTAGCCCAGCGTAGCCAATGTGGACGCGTATTATCCACAAAGACTGCCACAGTATCACTGCCTTGGTGTCTTTTGGTCTTTTTCATCTTTTTTCATCTCCCGCTTTTGCTTCTTGGGAAAATGTAGAGAACATTCGTGCAGCCACGGACAATATGAGCTGACAGAACAGAACGGGCGGAAAAGAGTCCCGACAACGCATCATACTCAGGAGACAAGGACAAAAAAGAGGATGAGGGCGACGATACCGGAACCGCGTAGCCTATCGTCATGGAACAGGCTTCACCTTGTTTGGCCTGGCCTGGCTCGCCTCACTGGCTGCCGAGGGGGAGGGCTCTTGAGCGCCCCGGCTTTTTTGTGCGCAAAGCCACCGCCTGGTCTGTGTCGCCGCACCACGGCTGCTAGACACAGAGGAGAAAGGCCGCCAGACCAGGTCAGGACGGGAAGCCTCTGATCTTCGCAGTCTCGCGGCGCTCTAGTTTTTAGCTGTTCCAGGACAGTGGGTTGACAGCGTCTTGACACCAAATATGTGTAGAGATCGTGGCGATATACTTATACACAGTCGTCCATACGGCGTGAGTGTCGTCTGTGCTATGGTGATGCTCAGACTGTCGATGCCAAAGACGTCAGTATTTCGTCCGAAAACCTGCGCGGTAAAGAGACAATGAGAGGCAGTGAGACGCACGGAAAGGAACCGACAGCCGCGCGATGTTTCGGTCGCAGTGCTCAAACGCCGCATTCGTACGCCGTTATCTGGGGGTGATTTTGACTGTTTGGCTGGCCGATGATTGCTTTCTTTTGTTCTTCTCTTGTTTTCCTGTTTCCCTTTTTGACCCCATAATAACATTGAGAAATACGACTCTTTCCTCTTTGACGTTGCTTCCCAAATTGTCCCCCCGAAGGCTCCTTCCAATTGATCGACGGCATTGAAATTGCGCCTCTTTCCACTTCTTGTCTCATTCCTTCTTGTCACGTTCTCGTTTACTTTCCCTTTTCACCATTACTCTGCCCACTTTCGTCTTGGTCGGTCCTTCCCGATTCTTCTCATCCTTGTCCGTCATGGTCCTTCTCATTGGTGGTTGTTGGTAAAAGTGCTGGCCGCGCCTGTTGGTCGTTCCTGCCTTTCCAACGTTTCAGCACAAATCACATCCCAACGCTTGTGCCCGATTTGGCTTAGCGGACGCCAACTGCTCCCCTTTTATTTTATTGCGATACTCAATACATACCTCGTTTGGTGCATAGTGCCCTGTAACAAGAAAACAAAAGGTGAAAAAAGGCCACAAAAAGGCACAACCCGCGTCAGAAACAAAGAAAAGCCCAGAAAAACCCTGGGGACGCGCTATTAACCGCCAACTGGAGCGAGCCATGGCGGGTTGGCCCTGCCCGAGGCCGCCCCTTGCGGGCGACCGAAGTGCACTAACTACACTAAAAGATGAGCCGAACACACTAGCAAGGCCTGTCCACCGGAACCCCCCAAATGCCTTGGGACCGTTTGTATTTTTGGGAAAGAGAAGCGATGGCTTGGATGACTTTTTGCTTGAGAAGCTGGGATGATGTGGGTGTCGGACGACCCAGGGCAGTGGCTGCCGGCGCACCTGCCCCTTTTTGAGCCCTTTTACTAAACCAAAATAATTCAATAGCATAAAATAGGAAAGAACGGCTCCTCTCTCGGAAAGCACAAACTTCCCAGGCTCCGTTGTTCGTGGGGTGGCTTTTGACGAGCCAAACAGCCCCTCTGAATGCCGTACGACAGGGAATCAGAGGCAAGAGCGATGGCATTTGGGAGAGTGGGCAGCTTGTGCATGCATCGATTGCGCCTGCCGGCATGGGAGGGAACTGCCAGCTCCGTACCCCGTACGGAGGACGCACGGGAAGGTGCATTGCAAGGCAGGGGAGATGTGTATCGCATCGCTGAACATGGCATGGCAAGAGCCAGAGGGGCATAGAAAAAGAAGATGTAAGAACGTAACAAAATATTCAAGAGTGGCAGGGAAGGAACGACGACACAACAGAGCGGACAGAGCGAACAGAGCCAATAGTGTCGCTCGCCTGGGGAAACTGCGACCGTCACTAACTCAATATGGCTTGCCCCTGGGCCAGCACAGTCGCCCCTCTATCCACCGTGATCTCCAATTGATCCAACGCTGCGATGATCCAGTCCCTTCCTGTCAAAGTTTCCGAGTCGCCTCGACGCCTGTGCAGTTGAAGCTTGGCCTTCACATCACAGCTGTGCCCTTCACATGCATCACACTTCTCTGGCAGCACTAGGGGAAGAGCCAGCCGCCAGTAGCTCTGCAGCGTGCATGACACTGCTGTGCGTCTTCAGTGGGCAAGTGGCCACCTTCCCAAGAATCGTTAAATATTCCGTCGTCGCAAGAAGAGGCAGGCGCAAGAATCGCATGTATTTTCTCGCACAAGCGTCGTGCCTTCCTGCGATGGAAACAAACCGTCGTTCGCAGTGCGCAGTAGCCCGTCGCACTTGCCCTGCACAAAAACGAAGCCAAAGCACAGCTACTTGCATCTGAGTCTGAATGAAGGCAAGAGCACGTCAGACTATGGAGCTAAGTCGAAAAAATGACAACAAAAGAGAAGCAAAAAGCAAGCAAAAGTACAACGGCTGTGCCGGAACAGACCCTGTGTCGTGGCTCTTTCCTTCTCTTTTGTCAACATTGGGGCGACCCTCATCATTGTGGACTTGTAATATCTCTGTACTGCAGTAGATTTACTCTGTACTCCGGGCTACACCTTCCTCTTCCTGATCGTGACTGCCCGCACTGCTTGCGGTGTTCTGTGTGGCTTGCTCCTTCCTGCAATTGTGACATTCCCTATCATCTTCTCATCTTGTCCTTTTGTGGTTGACCAACCGGCATCGACGTCGTCTCTCTCTCCTCCTCTCACCACTTTCTCGTCACTCCTCCTTTTCCCTTGTCCTCTCTTCTGCATTTTGTTTCGCGTCCCACGACCCCCGACAACCACTCGATATCGCCTTGCAGCGTACCCCTGGCCGCCTCCATCCCCTTCCATTTCTCTTTCTTGGGACCGCGCCCCCCCCGTCAATCTTCTCAGCATCCGCTGCCTCTTCCGCGCCCACTCACACACGCCCCCACACCCCCTTTCTGAGACCCCCCGGAAAGCCGTTTTTTTTTTGCTCACCACCCACACCCCCCAACGGTGTGCAGGATACGACGAGCACGGCGAGGCCAGATGCAGCACCAAATTGTCTGACAAAAAGACACAAAAAAGAGACAAGGGGCAAAGGCACAATCGCTCGAACCCACACGCCGCCACCACATCGACCACACCCGAGCTCCCAAGTCCCTCCAGCTGGTCCGTGATGGCTCGGTGGAGCTGTTGGAGCATATCAAACTCAGTGGTCGCCTTTGCTCAATTGCCATTTTCTTATTTTCTTTCCTTTTCTCTCGTCTCTTATTTTCTCCTCTTTTTCTCGTCTCCTCGTCCACCTCTGTGCCCTCTCGTCTTCTCCCCGATCGCACCCCTGCCCTCGAAAAGCCTGGGCCCCTTCACCCAGGCACGTTTCTTCGGGTTAGTGTCTCTACGAGTACGGAGTAGTACTGTGGTTCCGGGAGGAGCTTAATCTTGAACGAAGAGGTTGCAGAGCGGGCAGCCAAAAGATTGCGGTTTCTCTCGCGTCCTTGATTTCTTGGTACTCCTCTGCTCACGTTTCCTTGCACCCCCGTTTTCCCTTGTCCATTTTTGTGTTTTCTCTCCTTTTTTCTTCTCTTTTCCACTCTTCGTCCTTTTCCCTCCCCTTCGACCTTTCTCTTCCACGGCGTCGTCTTTCCTAACCTTTCGCCCTCATGTTCTGTGGTTCGACCAGCCAAACGAGTTTTCTATTCAGTCGTTTCTGCTTCACCACCGCATCGCCGTCTTTCCCTCAGCATTGCGCCTTTGTTTTCCGATACCCCAGGGCAAGACCCGGCGCACGTCTTTTAGTCTTCCGCAACAAACGACATCTTCAAGCCATAACGAAGCTGCCGCCGCTAACGACCTCACGCCGTCAAACAAACATCTTCTGTTTCACTCGACGAACCGACATAACGGCCTCACATATCTCACGGCCGTGATCGATCAACTTGCTTTCTTGCACACGCCTTGTTTCGATTTCTCGCCCACGGTTGCTGTTTTGCATCTTTCGGTTCAGCGTCGACCTACTTTTCTGGAATTCTCCGACGAACTCATATTCCCCCGCTGCTTATATCATGTACATCAACTTGTGTATTTGACGACCATCACAGTTCCTACTTTACGACTAGGTAGGTAATATATTCTACCCGCCAGACGACACTTTATCCCATGCACTCTGTTCTCGAACGAGCTACAGCCATCGCCGGTCCCCATTCCGCCAACATCCGACAACTACTGCTCTCTTACTCAATTGACGGGCAATACTGACCGTCTCCAGCGCACGCGGAAGAAACCATTCACTTGCCTTTCTTCTCGTTGTCCGGTACTGTTTTATACCCCCTCGAGCCTTACGAACGATCCCGCGTCATTATTCTTCACCTCATATCGCAATATCTCGACCAACCGCTGTACATTCAACGTCACGTTTGGATTTCGCAACAAACGCGCCCATTGCAACTGTTTTGTTTCTTTGTGCTCTTCTTTCACAAAATCTGCTTGTGAAAGGTGAGTCGCTGTTAAAATTAGAGCACTCGGATTACCGATTCAAGCCCCTTATTCCATCCTTGTCTCCATTATTACCGGCCCTGCTATATTACACACACATGCAGCGTCACTGAAAATAGTTTGGAGGGGGACCCTTGCTGACACTACCGATCCTATCTAGAAATTGTCCTGTGAAGAAACGATTTCTTGATCTGTGCAGGCTTTGACTATTTTCTTTTCCCACCATTTTGGTTTCATATTGTGAGTGCGCAAAGCAAATCAACTCTTCTGGAAACGATTTCTTAAACTGGGTTCACTGTGTCACTAACAAAACATGTCTTAAAAGACCCAGTCAATTGCGGCACCCAGTGGCAGAATTGTCTCCAATTTGCATTCCGAGCATCACTTACAAGGGTCTTTCGTCGTCTTCTTTTTTAAATCGAAAGGCTGTAGTCCCGACATTGCTCTTCCGGAAAGGCTTCTTTTGCCTATTCCACAATATCAACCCGATCGAATATTCTCCCGACATGAACAGCCCCGTGTTTACCTCATAGGGGACTATTGGACACAATTGTCTGTCAACAACAATATCGATCTTATAACAAAATGCCCAGCATGGGTGTGTGGGAGACCGAAGACGAGATGGACGGACCGCTTATGGCCGCCGCGGCGGCCTTGCCGACACCGACGGATACGCCATACCGGACACCATCACGGACATCAAGAAGATCACGACGCTCTGTGACGCCGCCGCGAAAGGGCATCTCGCCGCCCCCAATGCCGAACGCAGACAAGACGGATAAAACCGACAGAAGCTCAAAACGGTCATCGAAGGACTTGGCCACCGACGAGACCATAAGCATTTTCGACCCTCGCCGCTTCACACCAACCCTTCACGCCAACCTCGTATCTGAAATCCTCGCTCTGCGTCGCGACCAAGAGGAGAAGATGAAGATTATTGAGAGTCTTGAGACCGCGTTACACTCTACAAAGGAGGAGCAAGAGTCACTAGAGGAGACGGCTCTGGGAACCGCCAAGGAGAACCGCTCTCTGAAGCGCCAGCTGGCTCTTCTTGAGGGTGGTACTTCATCTGCTCTCGGTGAGCTGGCTCGTGAGCGGGAAGAGGCTGTTGAGACTGCTGGCGAGACCAAGAAGCGTCTAGACCAGACTCAGAAGCGACTCCGGCACCACGAAGAAGACCTACAGCGCACACATGACCAGTGGGCAAAGGAGAAGGAAGAGTGGGAGGAGGAGAAGCGCAAGTTTGAACGCAAACTGCACGTCGCCGATACTCGCCTCAAGACGGTCCTCGAGGAGGTTGCCGCGTACCATGCGGCCCAAGTCAACGGAATGAACGGCCACGGTATGGAGGGCTATGAGCTCGAGGACGGCACCACAGCTGGCAAGGACAACGATGCCGCCAGTGTTCGGACGATGAGCATGACAAACAGCATCCGCTTCTCTGTTGTGCCCAGCAAGCCCAATGGCAACTCGCTCGCCGATGAGCTCAACTTTGACGGCGACGAGACCGACGAGACCGACCACGGCGGACGCGAGAGTGTCCTGTCGTACCGCTTGCATGGCCGCAGCCACAGCCGCGACAGCACTGTTTCCCGCTCACACAGACGCCAGCAGAGCAATGAGAGTCTCCGCCGCCCAGGCAGTGTGGCTCGTGGCCGTTTCCTCAACCAATCGGTTCTGGAGCGTCTCGAGGGCGTCACCATCGAGGAGGACGATGAGGAGCAGGCTCCATCACCACCTGCTCCCAAGGTCCCCAAGGTTGAATACACAGACTCGTCGTGCCAGTACTCGCCGCCGCCCTCGCCGAAGGTGGCACCACAGGTCGCTCTCCCCGAGCCGGTGCCTATTATTGAGCTGCAACAGCCACAGGCGCCGCCGCCGCCAATTCCCGCCCGTGCTGACCGGTCTTCGCTTCACGAGTCCATTGACAGCACTGGCGAGATTGAGGCTAACCAACGCCGGAAGCGTGTGCATATTGCTCGTCCCTTGACCATTGAGCCTGTCGTGATGTCGAACAACCTGATGGTTTCTGTTGGCTCACAAACAATGACTGAAGAGCCTCTGAGCCCTCCCAAGACGCCCAAGTCGCCTCCGTTTGAGAAGGAGATTAAGCGTGTGTCTCTTGTTGCCCCGAAGCCTGCTCCAGCTCCTATGGTGTCAAGCGAGACACAGACAGATCCTCCCACTCCGCCTGCTTCGCCCGTGCCCGATTCGCAGGCTGGCCTCGTTCCCCTTTCCCAGATGTTGATTCCTAGCATCAGCATCCACCCGCCAACGAGCCGGCCCACGACTCCCCGTGAGCCTCGCTTGCCTCCTCTTAACAAGGACTTCGGCTGCCAGGTCGAAATTATTGCCCGCCCCACGCCGTCAAAGTCTGTCTCTGTGCAGACCGATGAGATCCGCGTTGACAAGCGCCTTGATCGCCTGCCCCCTCACCTTCACCCATCCGCCATCACCTCTCGGCCATCATCCCCAATTGTTATGATTTCAGATCCCGTTGCTGCGGCTGTGGATGATCTTAGCAAGCAGCACTTTGTTCCTGCACCCGGTGCTCTGCCGCCTCGCAACCCTCGCAGACTTGTCTCGAGATCGGGAACCCCGAGCGAGCCACCATCATCTCCTCCGGCACCTGTCCCTACAGCCTTTGGCTCTGAGGAGACGCACGATGCCTACCCTGGCAACAATGACGACGGTCCTCTGTCAAACCAGAAGGCCCCGATGCGCCGCCCCCACCGCATCAGCAGCCTGTTTGCTGGCTTCGACGGTGGCAGCTCGGATGAGGTTGATGAGTTTGCCGATGCTGATATGAGCGATTCTGAGTATCGTACGGCGCTCTCGGCACCTAAACCCACGGCTGGCGGCTCATCGCGGTCTTCCAACAAGCGCAACTCTGGTGCCCCTAGTGGAACGGACTCTCCTGAGACTCTCCCGCGTCGCAGCTCTGTGCGGAACTCGGTCCGCATGCTGGGCAACCTTGCCGGTACGGAGACCTACAGCAAGTACACGATGAACGATGTCACTCGTGACAGTCGTGAGATCAGTACTGGACGGAAGACGTCTGTGCGGGCTTCGCGTATGTCCTTTGAGAAGGGCAACGGCTCGGTTCTTGGCCCGTCTGGCAACAAGTCGGGTGTGATGCGTAAGGCTGCCATGATCCAGAATGGCATTGCCACGCACCAGGGCCTCCGGTCGCGCAGTCCCAGTCTTCCTGATCCTCGCGACCCTCCGTTCCCCATCCCCACACGTGCAAGCTCCCGCAAGCCGCCCACCAGTGTTAGCGCTCCCAGCGATGGCCAGAGAAGCCCAACTCGCGCTGATGGCTGGCACCACCGCCGCGGTAGCAGCCGTAACCACCACCGAGCCAACAGCATCCGCAAGGTTCGGTCTGCGGCTGCGATCCCGGTCAAGCCGCGGACCAGACGTACTGGCAGCAGGTCGCCGCCGCTGCAGCAGGGTCCGTTCTCGGCCGACGAGGAGCCTGAGAGCCCCGGCCTGCCCCCGCTGCCGACCAACGACATCACTGCGCCGAGATTCGGTTCGTCGACTGGCTCTCGTTACAAGCACCAGCACCAGGCATCTATCAACACTGCCATCACCGACCAGACCAACGTCGGCTCTGTCAACAGCTCGAACCAGGCAACTGGTGTCGTGGATGCTATTGCACAGACGATGGTGGGTGAGTGGATGTACAAGTACGTCCGCCGCCGCAAGTCATTCGGTGCCGCCGAGACGGCTGGTCGCGACGACAGCAGCAACGACCGGCACAAGCGCTGGGTGTGGCTGGCACCGTATGAGCGTGCCATCCTGTGGAGCAGCAAGCAGCCTTCGAGCAACAGCACGCTGATGGGCAAGTCGGGCCGCAAGCTGACGATCCAATCTGTGCTGGACGTCAAGGACGACAATCCGCCTCCCAAGGGCTGTGGCCAGCTCTTCAACCGCTCCATCCTTATCCTGACACCACAGAGAGCTCTCAAGTTCACGGCAACAACACCCGAGAGACACTACCTGTGGCTCACATCTCTCTCTTTCCTTGCCCACTCACAACAAGCCATTCCCGAAAACATCACGGCGCCGCCTCCTCTCCCCAAGGCGATCCCTGACTTTGACCTCTCATCACGGAGCAGCAAGCTTCGCAAGGGTGGCATTCGCGACTCCATCCGACTGACCAAGAACAAGACAGCCACCTTGGGCACCATGTCTGGATCGTCTGTCACCGTTCCGCCCCCACTGCCACCGATGAGCGTGGCGTCTTCTGTCGTCGACTCGGTGCCGCCAAGCATCCCGAGCTACCGGCCGGCGGAGTCGTATGTCTCGGCACCTTCCGTCACATACACGTCGGCGCCGTCTGTGGCCGCTACGTCTTCCACTCACCAGCGGGATACGTCTCGCGACACAGCTGAGCCACCAGTGATTGCTCGCTTCCACGACCGGTCGAGCCAGGTGATGGTTCATGGACGTAAGCGCAGCAACACTGGTGGCCACGTGCCGCCGCCTCTGTCGTTCCGTGGCTTCTCTGGCCCGGCGGGCAGCAGTAGCAGCTACTACCATGCTTCTAGCAATAGCACAGCAGCCAACTCAGACATTTCGCAGTCTCAAGCATCGTCCTGGGGCATTCCGGGCGGTGCTGGCTCGCAGCGCACGTCGGAGGCGTCGTCGCGGCCCAGCGGCGCCATGATGAACAACTTCTTCGATGCCATCGGCACCGTCCGCATGGAGGCATTCATCAGCCCTCTTGCCCTCTCTCAGTTTGACGAATACCCCGACGAGCAGGAGGAGATGCGCTACCGGGCGCGTCGGCGGAGCAAGGAGATGAGACGGCGCGCCAGCCGCAGCCGGCACCGTGAGCAGCGCGACAGCTACAACTCGCGGACCACGCGCAACACGGACGACTATTATGCCGCCAGCCGCGCGGGTACCGAGGAGGACTACTTCCGCGATGATCCCTTCAAGGGTTTCTAGATCTCACTCTCTTTCTCTGTTTCCCATCTGTCTCTCATTACTCCTGCGTTTGTTGTTGTTTCTCATATTTTGTCTCTCATTATATCCTTTTCATTTACTCTGCGACTTGTCCTATTTCAATACTGTTTCCTATCTTCTTTTCTTCTGTTTCTTTCAATATTGGGGGGGGGGGGGTTTGCAGGCAATTCAAAGTGCCGCTGGCGGGATATTTTATACGGTTCACACAAAAGGGACTAGAAGCGTTGAGACGCTACAAATTTCACACACAAGATTCCATTTCATTTTTTTGTGCACACGCAGCAATGCAGTGCGATGAGACTCAAAGTCTCAATGGTTTCTTACCTTATTTTTCTCTGAGATTTTTCCCCCGTATTATCTTCTCCTTATTCTCTGGGCTTCTTGAAAGGCAACAGGACCTAAAATAGCTAGGGCTTTTTACAGATTTACTTTCATCTGCCTCTATTTTGTATATAGGCGTCGTTTGACACGAATACATCACTTTGTGCTATCCATTAAAACTCGCATACTTTTTATATCGTTGTGTCAAGATATGTGAGACGACAAGTGAGTTTCTTGGATGTAGACTGTCGTTGTAGTTCCTGGGTGGCAAGCCCCACCAAGGCTCTGCATGCGACTTCCCGTTTTAGGCGCTTTTCTTTGGCAAGGCTAAAGCTACCCCACGAAAAGCTTGTGAGCTTTTCACTCCCATCTAACGTTCGCGACTTTCATAAAGCAGGCTCTCTCTCTTTTGCACACACACACAAACACACACACCCCATGGAGTCCATCGACGAGATCCAGGCCCGCCACCGGCGCGAACTAAAGGACCTGCAGGGCCGCATCACCAATAAGAAGAAGAATGCGACAAAAAAGACACGCAAAGGCGTCAATGACGAATGCGCCGCCATGGAGCAGGCCATGCGCGAGAAGCATCAGGCGGAGTTGTCTGCAGCAAACGGCGGCGGCGCTGACGCCGAAGGAGACGCCGAAGGCGGGGAGGAGGAGGAGCCACAGACCGTCGGCACCGTCACGACACAGCTGGCCGACACGTCAATAGCAAACGATACGCCCAAGGATACAACACAAGAACCAACACCAGGGAAGAAAAGAAACCGGCAAAAGGAGCGGCTGGCGCGTCGTGCTGCTGAGCAGGAAGAGCTGGCCGCCAAGGCCGCCGACGAGGCCAGCCACATGGTTGACCACGCCGCCGTCGAGCGCGCCACGATGCTGCCCTTGATTTCTAAGTCGGGCCGCGTCGAGCACCTGATCCGCTCCGATGGGCACTGTCTGTTTTCGGCCGTGGCGGACCAGATGGCAGGGGTGGGAAAGTCTGTGAAACTCACGAGTGCAGACGAAGAGCTGGACGCCTTTCGGGCGGTGCGGCACACGGCAGCGCGGTACATGGAGGCACACCCCGACGACTTTGCTCCCTTCTTGCTAGCATCAGAAGACGGCACGGATCTGGATACACATATTGCACAGATCCGCGACACGGCGGAATGGGGCGGGCAACTGGAGTTGTCGGCGCTGGCGAGCGCGTACGATGTCAACATCCGGGTGCTGCACGACGGGCGGAGCGAATTGATTACGCCGGCTGGGACAGCCGACGAGGGTGAAGGCGAAGGAAGCGAAAAGCGGCCAACACTGTGGCTGGTGTACTACCGGCACGGCTTCGGTCTGGGCGAGCACTACAACTCGCTACGGGCCAAAGCGGCAGCATGAGGAGGGGTTGAGTTGTGATTTGGTCTTTCTTTCATCTCACTTTGTCTTTGACCAGTTGGTTCATTGAATAGATATCTGGCGTCTAGGCACTGCATTGCATTTCATACAAACGACATACATGAACAAAACAAATAAATTCATAAAGCAGAAGCAAAAGCAAAAGGAAAAGCAGAAAGCAAGAACAACCGGGATAAAGCAAACCCATCTAATACATATATGATCCCACCATGTGACTGTTTCGCCCTTCTCATAATATTACGCCCGCCGTTAATGACACTTGCCATTCAGTAAGGCAACCTAGACTCACTTCCATAGCCTGGACTTGTTGGCACGACATCCTTGACTGGATGCAAGAACATGGCTGGCAAACATGGCCGCCCGTGCGCCATCTCCCACTCTAGACCACCGACCCCATTGTCCTCGTATCCCACCCAGTTGCTGTACATCCGCTGTGGTGGTTCAGCGCGGTAGTACCAAGTGGTGCCACGGAACCGGCCTTCCCGTCCCCAGCCCATGGCACTGTCAGGGCCACCCGACGAGCCACCGCGCGGTCCATTGTTGAACCAGCGCGCAAGCCGCTCTGGTGCCCATGGTCGGTCCATGAAAATGGGCATTGGTGCATACACGGCCTTGAGACCATGCAGCAGAGCTACCGTACCTGGTGCCATCTCGGACCCAACGTGGTTCCCGCGTAAATCTTCGACGTGCATGATGTCGAGAAGGCGTCTCGAAAGACGGCATTGTGTCACGATGGCACCACGACGAGGAAGGGATTCAGAAGAGTGCTTGTCGTCGTTGTAGGACCATACCTGGCCGCCAAGTACCCAGCCGCTTTCTTTCGGGTCGAAAAGAGGTGACAATGTGATGAGATCAGCGTCTTCCCCGGCACCCCATTTGAACTTGTCGTCTTGAGGTGAGGCCGTAGGCGGCCGAGGGCCAATGGGATTGATAAAAGGCGTGTCCTTTGGAGGGCCCCAAACTGGATTCTTCTTTGACATGGCCTCGACAGACTCTCGAAACTCGGTGTCGTAGCCGCCATGGAATTCGGGAATATAGTACCGTTCGTTGCGCTCCCAGAGTCCTCGACGTGGTTGGCGCCTGGCAAACTGCCCAATCTTCTCCAGCATGTCGTAGGCATGGCCTGTGATGCGAGCATCCATCTCCCAGTTCCAGACAAACGAGAACTCGCGAAACTCTTGCATAAACTTTTGCACCGACAACCACTGCGCATTGTGGACGCTCGCTTCCCAATTTTTCTCGAGTTTGGGGTACGTCTCCTGCACAAAGTCGTCGTTCCACAGCAGAGTCATACCAATAAACTCTTTTGGTACAGACTCTTGGAGGTATTTTTCGTATGTCTGGTTGTCCCACAGGTTGACGTTTTCGTCCTTGACATGCACAAGCAGGAACACTTGGTACTCGCCGCCCGACCGCAGGTTCAGCTCCGAGACGAGCGAACGGATGATATACCGGTCGTTTTCCGTGTATTTCTTGCCCGTGTACGACCGCAGAAGGATGGCCGTACGTTGCTCGTGGACTATTTTGCTCAGTTTCCGTTCACTTTCGCCGTCATTTGTCGTGTCGTCTCGAGAGTCAGAGGATGACCGTCGAAGCTTGTGATTTTGATTCGAACTGCTGCTGCTCTCGGCACCAGGAAGCACACCGTAGGCCGTTGTCACTAGTTCGTTGGGTGGGCCGACAAGGTCGAAGCGTGCTTGGTTCCGGTCGACGCAGTTGATTTGCACATCGCCCCAGTCAATTGTATCGCGTGTGCCATCGGGCAGGGTGTAGATGCCGAGCCGAGTGTCTCTCTCGTAGCATAAATTCTGGTCAATGTCGAACAGATTGTAGCCACCAATACTTGGTGATGGGAAGCCACTGGGAAGGCCCAAAAAGGCAGACACATCTTCAACAGGCCGGTCCAATGGTCCCTTGCAGGGCACATAGCGAGCCTTGCCGGACCGCCGCCATGACCACGAGTTGTAGTTCGGGTACGGGTCCACCTTGTATGGCTTTTCAGAACTAAAACTCGGTGCCGTCTTCCACTTTGTGAGCTTGACGGCGGTATTGCTCTTCTTGGCATCGTCGGGGAGGACGAGGTTCGAAAGCGTGCCGCCGTAGAGTTTGCCGGCGCCAGGTTGTCTACAAAGTTAGTCGATGTTCGTCATGAGAACCTCTCAAACAACACCATTGACTTACTTTCCAGCCTCACTGTATTCCCTGTCAAACTCTTGCCGGATCTCGTCGTCGCTTTTTCTCTGCGTGACATTGACGTCGTCAAAAGGCAGCTGGCTCTCATCGAAAATGTTGTTGTCCAGTCCCTGAATCTCGACACCGCCAAGTCGAAGCACAACACCGATGCCCTTGCCGTCCTTGATGAGATCGGTTTTGCGGAGGGCCGACGCAAGGTGCCTAATATTGCTCCACGAGGCCATGAGGAAGTAGACCACGACGACCGAGAGGAGCAAGTACATGGTCTTGCGGGGCCGTGCAAAACCGGTCCACGACCGACCTCGGCCCATCTTGCCCATGGGCGAGCCGAGTCTCGAAAGACTGAGAGCGGCCATGATATGTCGTTGGCCCTTTTGTTCGGAACTTTTGTTCAAAAACAAGAATATACTAGGGTGAAAAGGAGAGAAACAAAAAAGGGGAAACTTGTCAACGCAAGGCTGAATCCGAAATCAAGGCAATCCAAAGACAAGGATATATACGTCGCAGATGGCGAAACGAGAGAAACAAGAAAAAAGGGAGAGGGGAAAAGGAGAGACTGCCGGTTGGGGTGAGAGACAGAAATAACAGATGGCGAAGAACACAGAGAAGAGAGGTAAAGGGAGAGATCCAGAGACGAAAGGAAAACAGAACGAGAGATGCACAGAACACAAGATGGCAAGTAGCACCGTCTGACCTCATGGTGCCTGCCCATTAAAGAACGCGGACGAAAAAGGGCGACAAAGAGCCAAAAAGGCAGTTGCGCGACGCGACTTGGCCGAACCTGTCGAGTCGACGAGGGAAGGAGCATGTCACAGACAAGATGCCGGATCGGGAAGGCACGATCCAGCACTTTTGTGACCTTGTGCTCTTGTGCTCCTTCACCTTTCTTCCTATCTCGGAGGGCTTTCTCCTTCAACCTTCACTCAAAAAGAGCACATATATCTTGCAAGGGTCTTCGCCCTTTATTTTCGACCAACACCTCCTGGTCACCTCGCTCTCACTGTCCCGTTGGACACGCAGCACGTATCCGACGGGCTGTACGTGGGTCAGCACTGAGTACGCTTGTACGGTGACCCCTTCATCTCACAGCTTGAGGCACAATGTCTTGGTAAACCAGCCATTGAAAGTCTTGGCCCGGTATAAGAGCACTTGTATTTCTTCGGACAGCAAAGCTTGGTCTTTCGTTATCGGTTTTCTGACTATCATGAGCCTGGCAAGGCTCCACGAACCCATCACTCAGTCGTCTGACGTGTCTTATGGACAGCCTCTGGCTTGCTCCAATTGGACACAGTTCACTCCATTTTGAGCTTGATCTAATTTGGTGGACGTAAAGACGAAATAAATGTGAATTTCGTTGCGGAGTTTTGAGATCCTTCAACCGTTGCTTGTTGGTGTAATGTTTCGTCGAAAATGTCTTTTCTTTGTTCCACATACAAATTCCACATACAAAAGCGGCCTAAATGTTTCCATAGGCCTGGCCCGTTTTGGCCTGGACCAGCCAGCCGGTGGCGCCTTCCTTGTCACCTGCAGGCAAGAAAGCTCTGGAAAAATACCCCGCGCCACCCGCATTGGTGCTGCCTGCGCCTGCCACTCTGCCCAGCTTGGTGGAGACACAGCGTCATATTTGGGGCAGGAACACTTGCATGAGCTGTGGTATCGCCCCCTCTAATTACCATCGTCTTGTCTCTTGTCTTCAATCCTCTTTGTCCTTCCAATCTCGAGACTCCCACGACTTCATTTTCCAGCGACGACGACAACCCCCTCGACATCGGTCTCTCCTTGATACGCCCGTCGTTTGTCGACATTTCCTTCCTCCCACCTACTCTTCCGACCTACAAACCGCCACCATGCCTCCAGCAAATCTTGTGGTACGTTGTCTTCGTCTTGATTCTTCAACAACGTCTCTACCCCCTCTGTGTCATTTATTTATTTGTATTTATACGCCTATAATTCTGTGTCATTATCTCTAACAATACCAGACCAAGATCAAGGTCCAGCTCAAGCTCTCCATTGCGCGCCTGCGCATGGTGCAGCAACGCGACGAGGCCCTCGCCAAGGTGGCCCGCCGCACCATGGCCCAACTGCTCGACTCCGGCAAAGAAGACTCCGCCCGCATCCGCGTCGAGAACATTATCCGCTCCGACATTACCACCGAACTGCACGAGATCCTGGAGCTGTACTGCGAATTACTTATTGCCCGCGCCGGCCTGCTCGACAGCCACACCTGCGACCCGGGTCTCGAGGAGGCCGTCAAGAGCATCATCTATGCGGCGCCCAAGACGGAAATTAAGGAGCTTCAGGTCGTGCGCCAGCTGCTCGGCGAGCGCTACGGCAAGGAGTTTGTGATTGCCGCCATGGAGAACACGGACAGTAAAGTGTCGCCCAAGGTCGTGCGCAAGCTGAGCGTGGTGCCGCCGAGCGACGAGCTGGTCAATGGCTACCTGGAAGAAATTGCGCGTGCATATGGTGTGCAGTGGCCGCGAGGGGCTGGTGGCGGCGAGGACCTGGGCGAGGCGCCGAGCCTGATTGACGACGACATTACGATTGCGGGTGGAGATGAGAATGGCGGTGATGATGACAAGGACGACGACGCCAACGGTGGCGGTGGAGGCAATCTCACACTACCTTCGACGCCGGGTAAGGCACCAGGCGCGGCGGCAGCGACGTCGGCCCGACAGGCCAAAACACAAGAAGAGCTGACCCGCGCCACGCCGCCCTCCAACGAGGTCTCCGACTCCCCGCCCCTGCCGCTGCAGGTCAACCCGCCGACACCCTCGACCGACAACATCCACCCCAAGGTCACACTCGACTCGCAGGAGCTGAAGCCGGCAGCATCCCCAACGGCGGCAAAGAGCAGCCCAGCACCAGCGGCCGCAAAACCGGCGCCAAGACCGTCGTTTGCTAACCCGGCACCCCGGACACTGGTCGCGAAGAAAAAGGATACCGTGGACGACGAGCTGGCGAGGCGGTTTGCCGAGCTGAAGCGGAGCTGAGGTGGTGATGGAGTGATGGGAGTGAGTAGAATCGTCATTTTGGTTCAAGCGTTGCTCTTATATTGCGTCGTATGTTTATGCATTGCCTTTCATATCCAGCTTTCAGATTAGAATCCATGTTTAATTTCATTATGCTTATTCTTTTTATGTGTTCATCACGGGCAACGTTTGTATTGATATGTCCAGAAAGGAAGTAACAAGACTGGCCCTGTCCAAAACGCCTGCCAAAAAGAATATAAATGTCGTCTCAACGCAAAATTACAAAAGAAGTAAAGGAAGTACACCCAAACGCCGTATCGTATGCCGTTACATCACTGCCCTTTTTTTTTTCAGAAAGCTTAGCCTTGGGCACCCATCACTCCAGTTTATCCAAGTGCTCCAGTCGTGTGAGCACCACTTGCTTACTCGTCTCTTCGATTTCGCCCGCCAAAAACACCTCATCGAGGATCGCGTACACCTTGTAAAAGTTGAAGACCAGGTCGAGCTCGCACACGTTGCCAAAGAAGGCATCGAGCACCTCGACAAAGAAATGGATCGCCTCGAGGTACGCCAGCTCGTTGTCGTTGGTGTCGACGCACGCGCAAAAGAAGAGGCCTGCGTACCGCCGGTAGACGACCTTGTGGTTGCGGAACTCGACAAAGTTGCTCTGGTATTTCTGGTCGCGCGGAGCCACGAGACGATGGACCTCGCCCTTAACTTTGATCTTTTCGTCGTCTGTGTACGGCACGTACCATTTTGCCAACCGTGTCTTGCCTCTGGAGGTTGTGGTTAGTCTAGAGCTCTCGGTAGAGCATTGAGTGTTGCTGAAGATGGGGTTGATACTTACTGCCGGTTCTGGATGAGGATAAAGGAAAGCATGTCGGGCAACGGGTGGGCGGAAAGTCACGGAAGAAGAGGAGGGAAAGAGAAGGATGCGGTCAGAATGTAGTAGGATGCGATATAGAGCCCGCAAGGGGAGGAGACGAGATTGCGTCTGGTCGAGTTATGCGGCGCGGGTCTTTAAAAGGGGGAGGGGCAGTCGGACGGTCGGGTAGTTGTCGCGTTGGTCGTCGCCCTCGTCGTTGGAAAGGGGAATGCTCTGCGACAGTCACCGTTGACAGTTTGGCGGAAGCTGTGTAGGGTGCTGTGATGTGTATGGCGTTGTCGTGAACCTCGTCACAAAAAAAGCGGTGTTGAAGAAAGGGGGGGACACCGAAAGGAGCGGCCGGCGGAAGCCAGCGGCAGAAAATAGCGGGTCACCACTATCGCCGCGCAAGCAACAGGTCCCCTGGAAATCAATGCAGTCGCGCCTTCCCTCGTTCTGTTGTACCGATTGAATGACTAAGACTGACAGTTGCCCCTTTTGGACCTCTGTGTTCCTGGAACCGTCTGTTGTTGACTTCATCTATTTTTCCCCTATTCCGACTCGCTGAATAGTCTCATTTCTTTTTTGGTCTTTCTGCTTTTTTTGTCGCCCTGAACGTGCCTCATATCAAGACGGGACCCTGGACCCTATTGCCACCAATATTGCGGCCGGTGCGAGAGGATGCAGCGCGGGGCGCTTCTGTCAGGTACAGTCGAACAGCTGCAGCCTTTCTGCATATTGTCGAGATGCGTTCCATTTCCCCTTGCATGTTCTTTTCGTGTGTTCTTCTCTTTACAACAAAATTGCTTATTGACATACGCTGCCAATGAGAGTGGCCTACCGGGTGTGGGAGGCCAAGAAGACGGTCGCATCACTTCCCGAGCCCGCAAACCCACGAACACATGCGGGCTGCATTTACTACTTTGGGCGAGCTCTGCGAGAGAATCTCGAGATTTTGAAGATGCTAGCAAGGCACGACCGACCTCTTCATCACGGATGATCTTTCGGCCCATCTTGTCGATTTTTTGTAGATTCATCAGGGCACCAGCACGGTCGAGCTATGCGATCTCCAAACGCCCAGTGACCGGCGACCAAGTCCGGTCGATCAAGCCAAACGGTCACCCAGGAATTCGCTTGCCTTCTGTGTTCCAGAGTTTGGTTCTCCCTTTTTGCAAAAGTCTCTCTCCTGGCCGTTGTGAAGAATTGATCGACAAAAGATCCCGTGACTTTGTCTCATCTCTGATCCGGAGAAAGAAGAGAGAAGAGACACAACCTCGAATAACCTCGTTCGACTTCTACAACCAACAGACTCTCATCTCCGCCGTTGATGCTCATCTCTTGATGCGAGCCTCTTGTGTTGCTTTCTCATTTTGCTTAATATCTGTTGCTCAAATTTCACCTTTGGTGCACTCGCTGTTGCGGCCATCACACGTTTTGGTCCGTGGGTCTATAAGGCACAGCTTTGCGGCTAAAAGCAATCAATAAATTGCACACAGCAAACGTCAACAAGCAATGGTCCCTGAGCCGCGCAAAATGGGTTTCCAAAACAGCTGTGACCTGTTTTTTCTGTTTCTTCTTGTCCATCATTTGCATTATTCTCCGTCGGCCACTCTTTTGAACACTGCGTTTGTATGAAAATCTGCTCGTGATGGCCATCGCCAGATCCACAAATATTTATACGGCGGAGAGGCCCCGAGCCTCATCTACGTTTTGATCTTCCGTTGCCTTTTTCTCTTTGTTCTCTTTTTCCATGATTTTCTTGCTCACTACGCCTTTCTTTTTTTCAAACTCTGGCTCTTTTACAGACCAATTCGCTCCTTACCCTCATTTTTTGTCCTTCTTTTGCTCCTTCAGCCTCTGCCGATTACCTTGAGACAATCGTCCTAGTGGCTAACATCGCGGGTGATCCACTGATTTACATTCCTTACAACCATCGCCAAACCCGTCTCAACGAACTCATAGGGCATAATTTGCTTTTATAAGTTCAAACGCTCCTTCAATATTCTTGATTTTTTATTCTTTCTTTTTAAATTCATCTTTTTTCGCTCTCTTTAATTTTCATATCAGCTTCCTTTTATCCCGACTTGGCGATTCTCGGCATCACCATCGGTTCTTTTTTTGTTGCCTAATACGGTCGACTTACACCAACTTTCGACAGCGACAAATCAAGGGCACGACACAAACATGAAGTCTCTCTCCGTTGCAGCCATCTTTTGGCTTCTTGCAACGCAGGTTTCGGCCGCACCTTCGCAGCTCAAGAACCGTGCTGCAGTTCTGAACCCAGCCCCCAACACTTGGCCCAACGCAACGACGCCAAGTTCGTCGGCATGCCGTGCCCGGTCGCCCACCAGCACCGGCTCCATCCCCAGCAGCACCGTCGTGCCCTCTGACAGTGGCTTCACGTCGGCACTGTACTTTACAAACGGGTATGTTGACCTCTCCAAAATCCATGTCTGTGACGCCTACTTACAATATGTCAGCGGTTTGATTCAGCCAAACCAGCTTCCCGTCAGCAGCATCTCCCACGTCCTGTATGCATTCGCCAGCATCGCAAACGATGGTACAGTGTAGGTTTTGGTCATGAACTCCCCTTCAATTGTTTAGAAGGTTCTATGGACTGACCTTTTTACAACAGATCCTCTAGCAGCGCCGCAGATGCTGGCTCGGCGTCCGGGATCGACTCGGTCGATGGCACAACAGGCATTGCAGCAGGTCATGTCGCGCAATTCTTCGCCCTCAAGCAGGCCAACCGCCATCTCAAGGTGCAGCTGTCTATTGGCGGTTATGGATCGGGCGATACTTTCTCGGCTGCCGCCTCGACGGAAGCAACTCGCCAGCAGTTTGCCAACACGACTGTCCAGCTCGTGACTGACTGGGGCTTTGACGGTGCCGACATTGACTGGGAATACATTACAACCGCCAAGGACAAGGCCAACGCTGTTCTTCTGCTCAAGGCCACCCGTGAGGCATTCGATGCCTACGCCGCTCAGCATACCCCTGGCTACCACTTCCTCATCACTTTTGCCAGCCCCGCGGGTGCCGACCACTACCAGGCCATGAACCTCACTGCCATGGACAAGTACCTGGACGCATGGAACCTCATGGCCTACGACTACGCCGGCAGCTGGGGCACCACCGCCAGCCACCAGGCCAACATCTTTGCGAATCCCAGCGTCGCCAACTCTACGGTGGTCAACACCGACACCGTCCTGTCCTACTACTTTAGCCAGGGTGTCGTTCCGAGCAAGATCAACCTGGGTCTGCCGCTGTATGGCCGCTCGTTTGATGCTACGGCCGGCCTCGGTGACGCGTACAATGGCGTCGGCCCAGGCAACATTGAGCAGGGCGTGTGGTCTTACAAGAGCCTGCCGTTACCGGGCGCCTACGAAACGTACGACGACAAGGCTGTCGGTGCCTACAGCTACGACGAGACCTCACAGCAGCTTATTACCTATGACAACCCCGAGTCGGCCTTCAACAAGGCGCTGTACATTAAGCGGAAGGGTCTCGGTGGTGCCTTTTTCTGGGAGGCCAACGGCGACGCCGAGGACGAGCGCAGCCTTGTCAGCCTGTTCGCCAAGCAATTTGCGCAGCCGGCCAGCGGCGAGAACCTCCTCAGCTACCCGACGAGCAAGTACCAGAACATCCGGCAAGGAACGGCTACGTCGTAAGGTATTGTATCTTTTGCTATGATTTCTCTTTGTGTCTCTTTTCCTTTGTTTTATACCAAAAAATCAACCCCTGTTACTCGGTGGCCGTCTAGGCTTGGACGACACCGCTTTGTTTTTAGATTTGCATTTCACGTCCAGGATTGGGTAATATTTTGATTGTATTTCTTCGCGAGTTTATGATGTCTTTCCTCCTTTACTTCTCGTTTCAATTCTCTGCCTGCTGTACATCGCACAGGCTCAATTTTATTCCATTTTCACGTCCCGTTCTTTAGGTGGTCACGAGCCGTGCCTTTTCTGTATTTATCTATTTCGATATCTCGTATTTATGTATCTAATATGAGAAAAAAATAATTGCCACGATCAATGTTGAAAGGGAACTGTGCTGTGTCCACGACTAAGACAATACTGTGCGGAATTGTGCATGTGTACATTTACACTGCCTTTGCACTGTATTTTTTAATAGAGAGTAGGCACGTGACTTGCTTAAGTAAGGCATGCACTGCCCAGTGCCCACATTCCCGGCTGCCAGCCTTCTGTCTCCATTCCACATCCACGACCAAACCATCACCACATTTCCCCATCCCTGACGAACGGCATCGCGATAACGCCGACCCCGCGACTCCCGACTGCCTCTGTCTGTATTCTTTTAGTTTTCCTTTTTGGTTTCTTTCTTGGACCTTCTTTTTGGTTAGCCCACTTTATTCTTATCTGCTGTTATTTATTATCGGGCATTCCATTTGGCGCATCGCGACATTGCGCCGTGTAACGATACCGATTCCGCCGAACGAGAGAAGGGAACAGCTGCGTCCCTATCGTTGCGATCTAGTCGACCCCCTCCGTCAGAGACGACCCTCCCACCGGCGAAGCCCGCTTTGACCACGCGCTCACCGCGCGTCCAACAGCCGTCATCATGGGCGACCGCGACAAGCAGAACAAGTACAAGCAGGAGATTCAACAGGTCAGTAGCTGTCCTCATGCATTGCACCATTGTACGCATTACGCGCATTCGTGTTCCATGTAGTGCATCCCCGTCTATGGTCTCCGGTCTCCAATATGGCGCAAACTGCGGTGGTTTTGGTGTTGGAAGTCGCCGCACTGTCCGTCGCTATAAGCTAGCTGTCGGTGTGTAACGTCGCCGGCGCCGATAAGTGTCGGCGGTGGTGTCTGGTCACGTTTTTTGAGGAGGGGTATTCTATTTATTTGTTTATTTTTCGCTCTTCACGCTCTTCTCGCTCTCTTCACTCTTCGCACGCATTCAATTATCGATCACATTGTCGTCTTCTGCACATTTCTTCGACATATATATTCGACATCTCGACATTTACACAACACATTTGGACATACTTTTCCTTAAAGACGACAACAATCTTCCAAGTGGATTGATTTAATTTTCTTTTACATCTCGCACACCCGACAATGAAGCGAAAACACCAACTTCCGGCGCTCGAGCTCCCACCGCCAGAACTCCCGGCCATCGTCATCACGCCGCCCAATCTCCCGGAGCCCTACCAAGGAAATGGACCTCTCGCCGTGCAGCCTCCGCGTCTGCCTCCTCTTCTGCCCATGCCGCCACGTGTTTTTGAGCCTGCAATCACATCAATGGCAGTGGGCTCGATCATGGCCCCGATCATGGCCCCGACCTTGCCTCTGACTATGCCTCTGGCTATGCCTCCGACCACGGTACCGGCTGTTGTTTCGGCGACGAATGTGACAGCAGCTTCAACGACTGCAATTACAGCCCCGGATACGGTCACAGCAGCCGCCCATCCAGCCCCTCCCAGAGGCCGGAAGCGCACGCGCAGAAAGAATGCACCTCCTGTGGACGCTCCTCCCGTGGAAGCGCCTCCAACTGGCGTGACCAACCCACTTGACGGCTGTGTCAATACTACCGAGGCCGAAGTGACAGTTACAAAGACAGTCAAACGCCGCAAGTCGCGAGCCAAGCCCAAGAAAGAAGAGCCCGCTCCTATCCCTACCCCGGCCGAGTGTGCGACGAATGCGGTCAAGGAAGAAACACAGCCGAATGCGGTGACGTTAGAGGAGCATCCAGATGTGAAGACGGAGGTAGAGCCCGAGATCAAAACAGAGGTGCAAACGGAGGTGAAGCCAGAAGTAAGGCCGAAACCGAAGCGCCAGAGAAAGCCGAGAGCACCAAAACTGCCCGAAGAGCCGCCCGAGGAGCCACCCAAGGAACTGCCACGGGAGCCAGCAGAGGACACACCCAAACAGCCACCACAGGAACCGACAAAGCAACCGCCAAAGGAACTGCCCAAGAAATCACCAAAAGAAACATCAATTGAACCCTCAAAGGACACACCAAAGGACCTGCCAAAGGAAACGCCTACACTCTTGATCGGACCTCCCAAACGGACCCGAAAGAAAAGCGTGAAAACCGAGAGCGTGAAGGGGACAGAGAGTGTGAAAAGCGTCAAGAGCGTCAAGAGCGTCAAGAGCGCCAAGATTGTGAAATGGAATGAGCCCGTGCAGTACACGTGGCTCATTGAGCAGACACAACCCGCGGAGGCCACTGAGACCGCAGAGACCACGGAGATGCACTACATGCACCACATGCCCTACATGCCCTACATGCCCTACATTCACCATACAGCCCCTGCCCCCAATCTTGATAAAATCCGCAGTGACTTACGTGAATTCGTTACACAGATGATGTACGTTAGTGGCGAGACTGGCGAACCATCCCTTGAGACTCTTGCCATCATTGAAGAAATTGTCCGGCAGCAGGTCATTGAGCTGGTGAGTTCCTTCCCTCGAATGTTGACTACTGGCGAGTTTCATCTAACATCTTGTAGCTGCGTAGTTGCACGGAGCTCGCTGCTCGCCGTGGATCCCGGAGTATCACCATCAACGATCTCATCTTCCAGATCCGCCACGACGCGCCTAAGGTGTCGCGCCTCCGCACATTTCTGTCGTGGAAGGACGTGCGCAAGAACGTCAAGGACTCGGACGACAAGGGTGCCGACGATATTGGCGGCGGTGAAGATGTCGCCGGTGCCCCCCTGGCTGGTGCTCCCGTCGAGGACGGCGCCAAGAAGAACAAGAAGAACAAGCAGGTCTTGCCGTGGGAGCCAGTCTCTTTTTTCAGCCAAGAAGTGCCTGAGCGCGACGAGGAAGAGGACGAGGAAGAGGAGGAGATGAACTACATCACGCTACAGCGATTGCGTAAGGCAGACGAGCGCACCAAGGCGATGACCAAGGAGGAGTACGTGACGTGGTCCGAGTACCGTCAGGCATCCTTCACCTATCGCAAGAGCAAGCGGTTCCGCGAGTGGGCTGGCTTCGGTATTGTTACGGACAGCAAGCCGTCGGACGACATAGTGGACATTCTCGGCTTCTTGACGTTTGAAATGGTCCAGACGCTCACAGAAGAGGCGCTCCGCATCAAGGACCACGAGGACCAGTGGAAGGAGCGCACAGGCGACGAGGCGCGCGGCACGAAGAAGCGCAAGCTGACCCAGGGTCTGTTCAACCTGCCTGGTGAGGGCCGGACGCCCGTCGAGCCTAAGCACATCCAAGAAGCCTTCCGGCGGCTGCAGACGCGCCAGAAGAAATACCGTGCCATGCTCAACGGCACGCGTTTGTCGTCGCGCCCAAGTCTCAAGCTGGTGAGTATAACCCCCTTTGTTCTATCTGTGCATATGTGTATTATCATACTGACTCTGCCTCTCACAGTTTTAATTTTCGGCTTTTGAATTGGCCCCTTGGCTACACACTTTGTATCTTTCGACTCTTCATCTTTTTTTAGCATGTTTTGATTTTAGATTACCACCAGGCGTTCGATGGGTTTGGCCCTTGCTTGATTTTTGATGGCCTTGAGTTTTGCGTTTGGCGTTTTGTATTGATATTTGGGAGAAGCGGTAAGAAAACGTCTGTGAATTTGATTCGTTCACCAAGCTATTGTTATATTGGCTCATTATTTATTTTATTCATTTTTCAAACAAAAGCCACTATTCTCAGAACTTCGTACCTTTCTATTTTCATGTCTGGCACTTTGCGTGTGCTATTTCTATGCAGTGTTTAGTCCCATGGTGTAACTCCTTCGCAAATCATCTTACTACAGCTCTTACTACCCATACAACTCCGCCCAGGCCGTGTCAAAGTATGCGCCCTGCGATCCCCATACGACAACGTAGTGGCTGGCCAGCAGCCCCCACTCTTCAACCTCGTCCAGCCCTTCCAACCGGTTGACACGCTCCTGCTCATCCGCCGGCACCCACGCGCTCCAGATGTCATCTATCGTCCGGTGCTTGGCACGCGCGAGACCGGCTTCTGTGTGCAAACGCGCCTCCTGTGCGGCGCCGTCGGAGTATACTGCTAGTGTCGGCATTTCGATCCCACGGCTCGCCAGGTTGGCGACCATGGTGCGGCCAAACGCGTCAAACGGCCGGATGGGTTCGTAAATCACAACGCCCAAACCAGACGTTAAAGTCGGGGCAGGCTTAATACGGTCGGCAAACCAGCGAAGCACCGCCGCAGCTTCGGGTGGCTGCAGGTAGCACAGGCAGCACTCGGAGACGAGAAGAGTCGGCACATCGGTGCGGAGGCCGGCCAAAGCGACTTCCTTGTCGCTGCCATCGATGCTGGTGCTGCTACCAGCGCCGCCGGCCAGTTCACGCAGGTCCAGGCCGTGGGCCCAGAGCTCGTTTCCGTGCCCCAGCTCAGCTTTCCAGCTGCGGTGGATGCCGACGGCGCCGGCAAGTGGTGTGTGCTCTGTTACTGGGCCTGCTAAAAATGACCGGATCGCCGGTACAGACTGAACGATGTTGCGTTTGCGGGCGCAGACTGTCGGGAAGTCGATCTCGTGGTAGATGACGTTTTGGAAAGCAGGACGGCCGTCTTCCTGCTTTTGTGCCAGTAACCGCAGACTCCGCGTATCGGTGCCGGCACCGAGCGAGACGACCTGTTGTACCTGTGGTGTTGGTGATGGAGATGTTGGTTGTGACGCCTCAGGTGTAGCTTCTCTGTCAGAAGCACCTGACAAGAATGCCCGAATGATCTTATCCAGACCCTGCGTCCGTGTGTACGTGCCTACAACTCTCATTAGTATATGGGCCAGAGATGTCTGTATTCGTCCTCCTCCCTCTAGTAAACTCACCCCTGTTAATGATTGGCAGTCGTCGAGGAGCTGGACCACCGCCGTCGCCAGCAAAGTATTGTGCAAACGGGTCTTCCAACAGGCCAATATCAACGGCACTCATCCGTGACAGTGCTGCATCGGTGTCGGTGCTCTGAATAATGCCGGTGTGGTCCATTCGCCTAGACATACCACCGCCGTGCTGTGATGGGGGTTGGAAACCAGAGGGACCTGAGCTAGGAGGTCCCATTCTAGAGCTACCTCCCCGGCCACCAAATCCCCGACGGCCGCCGCGTCCTGCTCGCGGCGGTCCATTACCCAGCCGCCCAAGCAGGTTAGGTATAGACGGAGCTGCCATGGACTGTGGAGGTGCCATACTCGGTGTCGAAGTTGACGTCGGAGTTGATGCCGGAGCTGAAGCTGGATTTGAAGCTGAAGCGGCCCCGGAGCCCGGAGGTAGGGGCTCTGTTGCCGGCGGTGAGGCCATTGCTTTCTCTATTGTTGTCGCCTGGGTACCCAAAGAGGAAAAGACGATGGTCGAGGTGTGATTCCAATTGTTTGCTCCACCCGTTGTTCTTGGCCTGGTGGTGAGGTGAGATGCCCCCTGTTTGCTCAGTCTCAGTATGCACAGCCCTGTGATCGTGGCGTCTGGATCGTAGCGGGCTGTGGTTGTTGGCGGGCGTCGCGCAGCTTCCCTCTCTGTCTCCAGTCTCCCAAGCTCCTGGCTCCTGGCGTGTGGGTGGGGTCCGCCTTCCTAGCGGCAGGAACGATTGGCTCACAGCGCATGGTGGGCCCTGCAAAAACAGCTCGCCTCCTCGCAAAGCAAGCTTAAAACTGCTTTAACCTTTGGAAAAGCTGGCAGGAACAGCGCGTGCTATTATCCATTTTGGAAGCTGCCTGACCAAATGTTTCCTTCTCAGAGTCCGAGTGCTCGGCACGTTTGAGAACCCAAAAAGATGCATCGGCGGAGGACCTCGTATTCAGATTCTGGGAAAGATCTGTGATTTGTGGATTTTGTGTGGTTCTCGCCAGCTCTTGCCGTTCCTGCCGTTGTCGCCTTTTTTACTCAGTATCTTGCTTTGCTCCTTCCATGAGCGCGCTGGAGAACAGCTCCCAAAAGGCAGGACCATGACGTATGGTGAGCGCGGGTATCGCACCGGCGGCAGGCGCCACTGGCGATCACTGAGCTTCAAAAAGACAAGAGGGAAGAACGACATCCGGCGGTGACAAAGTAATACAGCAGACTGTCAGATTATCTCAGGTCGCCCACGTCTCCTCGATGTGTGCCGCAGTCATTTTCGACAGAGTGCTCGCAGCCAACCATGTCGTCGTATTCGTCTACTTTCTTACGCAAGGTGTTACGCCGTGTTCCGTTTTTCTTAGCCCAAGCGAATCCTTCTGCTTTGGAAGGGGCAAGAGCGGCCAGCAAAGCCCCAGGAGGGTCCCTTCCACAGACAGTTTTTAAGTGACAATCGAGACAGTTAAAACACAATTACGACCCTGGGTTGCCGTTTCTGGCCGTTTTGTGCAATTTGTTGGCAGGAAGGCGCCAAGCAGGCCGCAAAGGTCCTTGCTGCCTTCTTTTTGCTCTTTCTGGGTCTTCGCATGGCAAGAGCGGTGATCTTGCTCTATGGCGCGACTAGTCCCAAAATATGGCTGCCTGCGGCCCACGACGCCGCCCCTTTGTCATTGCGGGTTGCCCGGCCTTTTTTGCCTTCACATCGAACAAAAGGAAGGCGCAGCCCACCTCACTTTCCCCTCACTCTCCTTGTTCGGTTTCTCTCCTTCTTTCTGCATCGGTCTTCATCGACATTTCGCGATCCTTTTTAAACATCTTCGTCATTTCATCAAAACGCCACACCTTATTCCATTATCAGTGCCGCATTCCTTAACCGCCAAAATGTCAGACATGCACGTTGCCGCTATGGGCCTCTCCGTCCTCAAGCGGAGCATGGGCAGCAACTACGGCTCGCCCGACACGCCCGACACGCCCCAAGGCCCGACTTACAACCTGCCGCCGCTGACTTGGGGCCTTGTGGCCATCATCACCCTCATTTTCCTGCCGGCCTATCTCTGGGTAAGCTTGACAAGTTGTTGAAGTGACGGAATTCGATGAGATTCGTCAACGCAGAATGAACGATAAATAAAGACCCACAACATGCTGACCCACTTTACCTTAGACCTCCTACTCAATCAAATCCGTCTACACGACGCTGGCCATCGTGGAGAACCCCAACCCGGCTGCATACGAGGCTGTGGCCAGTGACGACAACGATGCTGCTCCGGCTGCTGTCCCCAGCGCTGGCGATGCCGCTGCTGACGAGGAGGCTGCTGCCCACGCTGTCGGTGCTAACAAGCCCATCACGGCCAGCATTCGCCGCACCTACAAGCTGCTTCGTGCTGCTAACGGCTGGCGTGGCAACTTCCGCGGCTTCTGGGTGGCGGTCCTCATCTTCATCCTGGCTGCTATCGGTACCCTTGTCCTGTCGGCCATCCCCTTTGTTCCGGGTTTCGTTGCAGGCCTGATTGTGTCTCTGGGTCTGGTCCAGCTGCAGACTGCTTGGGTGCACACCGTCATCCGCGCTACGCCGGCGACTGTCCCCGTCTGGCGCCGCCTGCCGCCCTTCCGCCGCACCTTTGAGGCCACTTCCATCCCCACCTTCATCCACTGGGCTGCCAACGTCATCCCCACGGTCGTCAGCATGCTCCTCACCCATGTCCTCAAGCTCGACAAGTACGACATCCGCTACCCCTCGGATGTCCCTGCCTACTCGCACGACATGATCTGGAAGACCATTGTCGTTCTCGTTGTGGCCCTGGTTCTGGTCTTTGGCCTGACCATCCCCGCCAATGTCATCCTTGTCCGCGTCCAAGCTAGCCTGCTGCCCCCTGACGAGGACACTGTTGTGCCCTTTGACCGCTCCTTCAACGGCACCGTCGAGCCCGCCGTCGTTGGCGGCCGCTCGTTTGTCACGATCCGCAACGCTTTCCGCACCTTCTCGCGTGCCTCGTGGAAGCGCGTGTACCTGTTGTACATTAAGTTCCACGTGCTCTCGATTGTCCTCAACGTCGTGTACCTGGCCATTGTCGTCCCCGTTGTCGTCCTCACCAGCCAGAAGGTCGACCCCAACAACTAAGCGCGAAATGCGCACAAATGTGTTGGGACTTGCTCCCGCTAGCTGCTACACGTTGCTGTCAGCAGGACAATATGACACCGTCGACTCATTCTCAATGACAAGTCCACAAAAACGAGTCGACGTTAAACAAAACACATACACTTCTCTCTATCCACCAACTTCTCGCCAGTAACCTGCTGGAGAGTCGGGATGGGTAGGGAGAGTGCCTCACTTCACGAATACAGATATGACACACTCCCATGTGGATGCAGAACTATCAAGCAGAAATCACCTACTCGATGCTTTTCCCCTAGTATTTTTTAGCAGTATTGAATATTTCCTACGTTTCTTTTTTTTTATTATTTATTCTGCTCAACCCCGTCGTCGGAACTATCCGCGTGATCAACTGCCGCTTAGCTTTCTTCTCCGCACATTTCGCCATTGCACCGGT